>VMDR010015352.1:0-22409 GCA_007922815.1 Macrotus californicus | reverse complement strand
TTGATGTTCTACAGAACACATTTTGGGTAGTGTTGAATTATGATGAGTAATGTCTGTAAAGCACTTTATCTTTTTAAAAGCCTAGTAATGTGTTATCAAAAATGTACTAAAAGGGGAGTCAGTAGGCAAATACCACACACTGACATGATGCCATATTATATTCAGAAATGTATGTTTCAGCTATTTAACTAGGGCACGAAAACAAGTAGAACCTATTCATATGCTTTTAATGTATTTGAAAGTGTTAATCCACATAAGGATGAACTAATCTTACCTTAGATAAGGAATAAGAAATAAAAGTAATGGGGGAGGAAGATCTGGACTATTTATGCATGTCAAAAATAGAAGGACACTGGACCTGGTTTCCACGCATGACATGTTGGAACCAGTGATCGTATTGTGAATTCCCATTACATTCACTCCCACGTCTTTAACTGTCTAAATTTGGTGATATTTGGAGGACGTCAAAGCAGCGCCTAGAGATTTGGTTTACATAATCAGGAGGTTGATCACTAACATTCTGAAATAATTCAAAGAAGAAATCCAACTTCTTTGCATTCCCAGTGATGCAGGGGATCACACTATCTTACTTCAGTGACAAATAATCTGAACCAAGTCAAATGGAAACTGCAGAAAGAAAACAGAGAACATAGTTAATTTCTTCAAGTGAGGGATTCAAAAGTAATGGTGTGCAGGGATAGCAGTGTATGGAAATATTTCCTGGGGACAAAGGGATAGTGACTCACCCAACAGGGTGGTGTTTTCTTGGGGAATTCTCTGTGGTTTTGGGGTTAGTCCTTCAGCATCAGAAACATAATCTTATTAGTGTCTCACAAATGACAGGTGTTAGTATTCTAATTAGTGATATCAAAGCACACAACAACCCTGAAGATTAAAACCAGGTACTTGGGAGAATAATGGTAAAGAATATACATTCCAGATGCATGTTTCTTCTTAAGTTCAATTCCTGGCACCTCTGCTAACTAGTTGTGTGAACTAGATAAGTGACTTAGCTCTCAGTCTTGTTGAGAGGACTGAACAAGATAATAAAGAATGCTGTCTGGCATGCAGTAAGCAACAATGGTTAGCTATCATAATTTATGTTGATAAATGCAATACCGAGTAGACTATATATTCAAATTTGTTTGATTAGCTTATCTCACCTTGTAGGCAAGCTACATAGGAAGCCAAATTATTGACAGCTGCTTAATGATAGGGGCATTGGAAGGAGTTACTTCTGTCTGCATGCTTTATAGAACTAGCCCATGAGCACCTAGTGTATATGTTTCAGAGCCCTTCCAATCAGATTCATGGACACAGCTGGCTAACAGCTTCTCGTAGGTTATGGGCAAAAGTTGTTTACCTGAGAGATATTCTGCTTCTTCATAGTGAGCCTGTATATCTATGTTCTGACCCCTTATTTCTAATTTTAGAATGCAGCCCTCAGAGGACAACCTTATTTCCATGATCACAGAGATCATCTTATTGTTGCCCCACCATATTCTGACCTTTTATGAGATAGGCATGTATCCAGACTCAAAGTGAATCTAACAGTGAAGACTGAGAATTCTATTAGCAAACAATGTATACTTAAAAGAATAGCTCATTTTGAAGATTTGTAGAAACAAAATCAGAACTTCAGAAATGATTTATGAATTTTATTGAATGCAATTAAATTTATGCAGTTGCCTATTGAAGTCTTTAGGATTTATCTGAATTATCAAGTGTCTGCTTTATCAGTTTGGTCCAATTATTAAAGAAATGGATAGAGTGAATTATATACTAAAAATGAGTGAATTTATGGTATATAAATTATACCTCAATAAAGATATTTTTTAAAAAGAGAGAGAGGGAAAAAAGAAATTGACGGAGCTTAAAGAAAACTGTGCCCACCAAACAAGGAATCTCAGAATAATCCTGAAACACTTGACTCTTGCCACACTGCAGCCAATGTGTTTAAGCCCTTCTGGGCTTTTGACACTTGGTCATCTTTTTATGCAGGATCCCTTGTAAGTAATGTGAACCCATGAAGACATTAGAGTTGTGCAGACAATTTTCACTCCTGGTTCAGCCTATTAATTACCAGTATTTTTGTGATCTTGTTAAATAATGTTGAATGCCTACAACTAGACTTGCTCTTTTTTTAATGAATAGGGTGGATTGAGTTGTGTTTGAACTGCTTTTGTTTACTATTAAAAGTCAATGTCCATGATCACTGCAATTTAGCAATGAAAAAGCATCAGATTCAATCTTGTATAGATCACTGTAGAGACAAATATTAAGAAGTGTGAAGATTCCTCTTCTTTATTATTTCTATTTAACATAGCAGTTTTTGTGCATCATTCATTTCCCCTGAATTCCAAGATTAGTGTATATGAAAATAAACTTTTAATTAGCAATGTAGTGAAGAAAATAGACTCCTATTCAAATATTACATTATCTTCCCCACCCCACCACACACTTCTATTGCTTTTTAAAGTAATCCCCATCAGCTGTACATCTACGAGATAATCATCCAAGAACTTGATCCTGGCCCTAGATGTCATGAAGAGCATCTCGCTGCTGTGCTGCAGGGAGGCAAGCAAGACGCTAAGCTTTGTTGCTTAGACACAAAGCCCCTGGAAGTGGACCGTGTGGATTTCACAGTGCCCAGTGCCCAGCTGGGCTTCCTGGTGTCTGACTGTGACCACAACCTGATAACCCGCTGGAGGCCAAGGAGAGCTTTGATGGCATGTGCCTGCTGCACTGGCCAGAATTTCATGCTGCTGGCCAGAAGGTGCCCCACCTTCTAGAGGACCCTGTACTGGTGGAAGGAGACAGGCTGCCAAGGGGCCTGATGAGAAGTTAGTCCTGTGGAAAAGCAAGCACATTACGTGGTTTGCCACATTGGATGGTGGCATTGGGGTCCTGTTGCCCATTCAGAAAAAGACTTACCAGGGGCTGCTGATGCTGCAGAATGTGCTGACCACCATGCTGCCCCACCTTGCTGGCCTCATCATGGACCTGTGCACCCTACTAAACGCCTTGTGCAACATCCTGGACTGGAAGCTGCTCAACTGCTACCTGTACCTGAGCACCATGGAGCACGGGGAGTTGACCGAGAAGATTGGCGCCACGCCTGACGTCATCCTAGGTGACCTGTCAGAGACAGATGGCACCACTGCCCACTTCTAGACCCTTGCACAGCCGTTGCACCTATGCCCTGCCCGCATCCTTTTTTATACAAAACTCATGGAAAAAGATTTATTTGATTTGAGGGAAAAAAATCTCCATCATTTCTACTTGGCAATGAACCTTAGCATCACATTCAAAATCAACTTAGAGCTTTTATTAAGTACATTTTTTATCCAAATTCAAACAAATACCTTGATTTTCCTCTTATCTAAAACATCCTCCAAAAAAGAAAAAGTACAAATATGTATGATTGCTTTCAAATCTTAGATGAGGTAAGTTCAGTGTTCAATAACTTCATCAAATAAGGTCTAAATTTTATGGTGCAAATGCCAGGCTTCACAGGTCAGTGAGCTTTTTCAAATGGTACACAGGCTGCCTCTATCAAATTTGTACAAAGGAATTGATTTTGGTGGTTGGAATAAGGCCATTTTAGTCTTACTGCAAGCTTTCCAGAAATAATAGTGCTATATTAGAAGATAAATTATAAATAGAGTATTGTTTTTAAGTATTATTTAGAATGTTAACTAATACAATGGGCTTTCTATTTCAATCCTAAATAGCAAGTGACAACCTGGTTTTTAAAGTTCTCCAGTACCCCTCAGTAGTCATGTGGATTCCAAGGAAAGCGGTGCTGTCTGGCTGACAGAAACACCATTTTTATTTGTAACCTTTGTTTTCTACCTTTTGGGTCTTCTGTGCCTGTCATTGACAGGAGGCCAAAGAAGGCAGACAGGACCATTGATATCTAGCAGGTTTCACCATGGGGAGGTGGGGAGAAACGTGTTTCCAAAATGGAGGCTCTTGGTATGTTTTACTTTTTTTTTGAGATATTAATTGGCAGAAAGATGGTAGGTATATTTGTAATGCATCTTATTCGACCTCCCATAATGCATCTTTTGCCCTTGTGACCTTTTACCTGTGTATCGCCTCTCAGAATGGGAGTTTTTTCAAATCTTTCAGCTTATCTATTCTACACTGTCATGAGGACTTTGCCCAGCACATATATGCACTGTGTCTTTTAAGAGGGCTCTCCATAGCTGCATATCTGTAGTGGTTAGGAACTGAATGCATGGGGTGTGTTACACACATGAAAATACAGCGTTCTGTGGAAGAAGCCTCAGTTCCTTCAAGCAGATTTTCTCATTTCTGTACACCTGCTGTCCTTTCAACATTCCTGTTGTTTGTTTGCATGTTTGTCTTCTTGACTGGAGCAGGAATTCCTGCCAGCTGTGCTTCCTTCCTTGTATATATCATAGAGTCTGGCACACAGTAGGTGGTTTTGTTTATTAAATGTTTGCTGCATCACCTCAGGGTTTAGGATTAAAATCTGGTAAAATCGTACAAAATCTCAAATATAAAATAATCACTAATGTGAATTAGGGATTAGAACTGAATCCATATGATGCTCAGGTGGGAAGAAGTGAGGAAATAATGATTAGTTTCTTCTTTTTTCAATTCTCACCTGATGACATTTTTTCATTGCTCTTAGAGAGAGGGGATGGGAGAGAGGAAGGGAGAGAGAGAAACAGTGATGTGAGAGAGAAATGTCTATTAGTCGCCTTCCATATGTCCCCCAACTGGGGACTGAGCCTGTAACCTTTCGATTATGGGACAATGCTCCAACCAATTGAACCACGCCAGCCAGGGCAATGATTAGTATCTTAGAAAAGTAAAGCAAAAGTTTACTTCAAACCCTAATAAGAAAGAGAGAAAGCATGCATGCTCCCACAATATAAATACTTTCCCACGGCTGATTTTCCTTTGTAAATGAGGAAGTTGGATGGATCTCAAGGATCCTTTGAAGCTTAGAAATTCAGCATCTTTGGCATAAGGTGACTAATTTCTTTTATTTTGCCCTGTTCTTTATGTTTTGAAGATCTGATGTTCTGTTTGTTTTTCAGCCATGAAACTAACAGTAGACCTTAACTATAACCAGGACCTACAAAGAAAACTTCCAGTCATCATTTTGGGTTTTTCATTGCTTGAATGATAAGATATTTGCAACTGGCATATCAAATTACATATTTTATGTAAATATTGTATAACTGCATTTTGAAATGTAAATGAAAGAATTAATTTTAATAGAACCATCTTAAATTACCCTCCCTCTCACTATTAAAATGACCTCTCTAAATTTATAGTAGTTTATTTCATTGTAAAGTAAAGATTGTCTCTTCTTTCTCAGGGCCCATTGCGCCTACTCAAGCTGTTGTTAAAGGTCCCCTATCAAGGACCGCATACCCAGTCTGACTGGTTTCAGTGGAATCTCCACTTCTAGTCTCAGTGGTTCATTTCATCACTTAGAATAGTAGCAGTTCTTAGATATTCATAATCCTTGGAGCTGAGGTGTTCAGGATCACTCTAGGCAAAACAATCCCTTATGTAGAAAGTGGGGACTGACTGTCTCCTCATGCCAGCCATGTGTCTAAGGGCTTCCATTCCCTTGCCCCCTCTCTCATGTTCCACTTCTGGTTCTCACACCTCTTCCCTGGAGAGAGTCTGTATTCCTCAGCCTGTTCTTTAGCATAAAAACCTGGAGCTGCAAGGGACCGCAGAGATCTGTGTAAGTTTGACAGATTAGGAAGCCAAGGCCTGGAGAAGTCATTCAAACTTCTTAAGGTCAAACAGCTAGTTAGGGACGAGTGGGGCCTGAACTTCAGGTCTTTTGACTTTTATACCAAAGACTTTTCTCTTCTGCCAGGCTGGGTAAGGAACAGTGGCAGTAGAGGCTATAGAGTACATATTGCATTTTACAATAGCAAGACATTCCTTTAAGTTTTTTCTCTCTTGCTTTACAAAGGTGTGTGTGTGTGTTTAACTTTCCCAGCTCTCTCATTTTCTTACATGGAAGGCTAATCTGACATCTTGTGAAGAGAACTGATGAACTGTTTTCTACAAAATAAATAGTGGAAAGCAAGTAACACAAGTATTTAGGGATCTCCAAGGGTACTTAGTGTCCCAAGCTTCCAATGGCTCAGTAAACACGCCTGCCTTGACTGTGGAGGGAGAGGAAGAGATGGAGAGAAGCTGTGTTCTGGGGACTGGGCACCAGAGAGGCAGTGTCTCAGTGAGTGAGTGAGTGAATGAGTGAGTGAGCGAGTAGTCTTCTTGGCATTGCGATAGGTCTATTTCTCCAGAAAGTATAAAAACGCAGAATCATCATCCGCAAAGCAGCCAACGAGACTTGTTTTTCTGGCTCCAAGCAAAATGTTTACAAAACACTGCATGTCACATCAAAGACCCCAGAAGATGAGCCATGCATATCTTTATGTTCCATAGGGACCCACAGGGACTGTGGTTTCAGTCTCATGGGGGAGATTTGCAGCCCCACACAGTAACATCAGTGAGTTTATGCCTGCGTGGAGGATGCAGCAGTGTAAAGGATACCAGAGCCGATGACCTCACTTCTAATGTCTAGATGTTGAGGTGTGGGGGTTGGGGGGCTCTGAGCAGGAAGTTTGGAAGACTAAACCATGCACGATGAAGGAGCTGCAGCTTTTCTTGTCTCCTTCTCGTTTCCTTTCCTTTTCTCCCTTTCCCAATTTGTGCTACCTTTTCTACCCTCAAACTCTAACTAACCTACAAATTGCCTGGCTTGCAAAAACATCTCTCTAGAGAACTGTTCAGTTATTGGGATGGGAATGCACCAGCAGTCCTGAGAGACATTCCAGTTGTGAGTTTCAGAGCAGTTACAGATGAAGACTGCTGCCTGAGTGAGACCCGAAGGGCACATACCCCTGCCTTCCCCAAACCACAGGAAACCCCAGTCCTGCTGCTGTTCCACTCAGAGTCCCTGATCCTCAGAGCATGGGAGGAATAAAGCTGTTAGTCTCTATTTGAGTCATTGAAACTATTTTCTTTTGGCAGAAGGTGTAGTGATCATAAATAAAAGGATTTTATCTATGACTTTTCAACCCAGATGAAAACAGAGATACCTAATGGTGCTGGAGTAATAAACATTGTTAAAACCAACTCTCAAAACTCCCAATCCTTCACAGTAAGGTTGCATTTACTCACTAAGACCCTCTGACTCAGGGAACAGGCAGTAATCTTATTCTGCTCATCCTTAAACCTGGAACAGGTAGTTTGTGTTGGAGGCTGATGCAAAGCAAGAGGCTAAGCTGATTTATGGTTTTTCAAACTCTCCAAGTGATACAGACTAGGTGGTTTATTTGATTTCAAGGGGCTTCTCTTCATGAGAAGTGTGTGCAGAGAGTTAAGAATTACTCAGAATAGGAAAACACCAAGGCAAAGCTTCTCTCAAATCACCTGGAGGCCTGGTAGTGTGTGGCACTGAGGATAGTAGGGTGAGGATAAGAAACAATACACTGGGCATTTTGCATTCCCGTTACTTCTTAGAGAAACTGTAATACAGTTGACCCTTGAACAACTCAAAGGGTTGGGGCACTGACTCCCGTGAGCAGTTGAAAATCCACATCTAACTTTTGACTGCTCCCAAACTTACCTCCTAAGAGCCTACTGTTGACAGGAAGCCTCACTTGATAATATAAATGGTTGATTAGCACATATTTTGTATGTTATATACTGTATTACAATAAACTAAGCTAGAGAAAAGAAAATGTTATTAAGAAAATCATGAGTAAGAGAAAACACATTTACAATATTTATTAAAAAAAAATCCATGTATAAGTGGACCTGTGCAGTTCAAACCCGTGTTGTTCAAGAGACAAGTCTACTAGCTTATTTGTCTTCTGTCACCAGGAGACTGCTTTCCACCATCTCCAGGGTGATTTTAATGCAACATACATTGTATATGCATTCAGGTTTGAGCAAGACTGCCTCACTTGTAGCTGTGTATCTTCGGTCAGTCCACTAACTAGTCTACTTGTTTTTCATATGTAAAATAGGAACAAGAATATCTACCTTAATAGGTTATTATCAGAATTAATGCATATAAAATGTTTAGCACACTATCTTTGATGCAGTGGCTGTTCAGTAAGCATTTCTTTTTCTTGCCTTGCCTGCTTCCTTTTACTCCAGCACGTCATGTACTAAGACCCCTTGCTACTCAAAGGCTTTTGAGCAGCCACTTTTGATGCAGAATTCTGTATTGTCTCTAAAAGTCTCATGCAGCCTGCATACCCAACTTCTGCTTAATTGCTTCCTCCCACCATTGCTCTTGCTAAGCTCTCTATAACTCAGTTTGAAGTTTAACCCTATTTGCCCCTTGTCAAGGAAACTATGCTTGGGGGGTAAGCTGTTTCTGAAGAATTGTGCAATTTAGGAAAATTAAGTTCCAGGCAAGGCATGTGGCTCTGACAGCTTATACTGCTCGGTACTTAGCAGTAATGGAGAAAATGCCAGTAAAAATGATAAAACGGCAGAGCCCTGACCCACCAGGTAATTGTATATTGAATATGTCTTGGCTCAAACCAGGAATGATTTTGCTTAAATGAACTAAGGGCAAAACTGCATGTTCTAAGTCATATAAAACAAGGCCAGTACCCTGGGTAATTAAAGATGCAAACTAAAAGCACAAGATGTTTGCAAATGGAAAGTGAATATCACTGGTTTCAAAGAGAAGAAGTGGTGGGGGATTGGGCAGACCATTTTTCTTTAATGAGTACATTCCAGGCATGTATATGGGCATGAAAAAATACAGGCAGCCATTCATACCTAGCACTATTTTTTTTTTTAATATTAGAAGAAAATAAGATGAGAGATAAAGGTTTTCCAGAGCCAACAACTGCTGTTATCATCCTACAGCCTCACAGAGAGGGGCAAAGAAGGTAAAGAGTTTGAAGGAGATAAGTACAAAACCACAGAGTGAATTTGTGCAGGAATGAGGATTAGAGACGTTAAGTACTTTAGTCACTTGATCCTGCTAATCTTTGTTCTCTTATGTGAAAAATTCACGGGCTTTAGAAAGAATAAATGTAGGTTCTTGGATGAAACCAGGACTGACTGTTATTGTATAATCCCCACATATTTGCACCCTATCTCTTCAGTCATCAGAAATAGGCAGCTGGAGAAGGCAGGCAAAGAGATTAGCTCTCCATTTCTCAGCACATTGTGTTTTTGTATTGCAGCATCTTAATTACCGAAAAGTAATTCGCTGAATAGTACCCTAGTGGCTTGAGGAAGTTAATGCAGTTTCCAGAAGTGTCTAGCCTTCTCCCAGGGAGTAGCTTAAGTACAGAGGAAATCTGGCTCAATAAATACTAAACAACAAGAATGAACTGATAAGGGTCACACTCTATACAACAAAATTGAACCAATGGCCCATTAAATTCAGTACCTTCTCAATAAATCCCCTTTCACCATAAAGCACTATTTACCTGGTAATTTCCATGGATTGATGGCCATTCTTCTTCAATCCTTTGAGGTCAGGCCAGTATCAATTTGTCCCTTCACTCATTTCATCATCTATCCATCCATCCATTGCCCTTAAGTATCTATTGTGCTAGGTTTGTAACAAATAAGACACAGTCTTTCTTATAAAGAACTCACTGGAAGAGGGAGATGGGTGAGCTAGAAACCCATAACAGACTCTAAGAGAGGTCTATAGAAAGACAATGGGCATCATCTGTTTCAGAAGTCTTCATGGACCAACATTCTTCCATAGGCTGTGTCAGTTACTCTGTTTATGTGCTCCCGCATTGCTCTGTGTTTCCCTGTATTCTAGCACTGGTCACATTGTACTGTAGTTGTCTTTTCATTGTCTGTCTCCTCCCCTGTGATATGATTTTCTTGAGGGCAAGGACTCGGCTTCCGTCATCTTTTTCCTCCAGTGTCTAGACCATCTATGGGCACTGAGAAGGCCTCAATAAATACTGGTTGATAAGTGAATGGATAAGGATACATTATTTTGGCTGTGAATCCAGCTAAACCAGGCATTGTTTTGACCTACACATATAACAACATATTTCCTTGCTATTTTTAAGAGGTAATAGCTGGGAACGACCATGGAATCTCAAGCTATGGGGATAAATAAGTGGGGGGTAAAATAGTAACAAATTACTATTTATGGCTTAGGCAAAATTTAAAATTTGTGTGGATGGCACACAACTGCTGTTAGGGTGAGAAATTCAGAAATACAAATTCATCATGAATACACAGATGTGTTAAATGTAGTGGCACCCTAGATTGCTTCCTTTACCTTATAAGCTATGCTCGACCAATCTCTACATTTTGTTTTTCTATGACCTTCATAGCTTTAAAATCTGTCCATTTTTTGTCCTGAATGGTGTGGCTCAGTGGGTTGGACGTTGTTCCACAAAGCAAAATGTCGTTGGTTCGATTTTGGTCAGAGCTCATGCCTGGGTTGCAGGTTTGTTTCTCAGTTGGGGTGTGATATATCTCTCCTCTTTCTCCCTCCTTTTCCTTCCTTCTAAAAATAAATAAATAAAATCTTTAAAAAAATCTGTCCACTTCTCCCCGTCTTTCCTGCCACTATCTTAGCATAGACCAACTTAATTTAGTTTATAGAAACTGTTCCAGTCTTCCTAGATTACAATCTTGTGTTTTCTTCCCCCAAATCTATTCTCCACATTGAAGCCAGAATGTCTTTCTAAAGTGTATGTAATTATGTCTTTGTCTTGCTTAAGACTCTTCAGGCTCCCAGTTACATACAGGATAAAGCCTCAATTCGTTAGCATGCCGTACAGAGTCCTCCATGTTCACCTCTGTACTGTCAGCTCCTGATGCTTCTCTTGATTTCTCTGCCTGTGAATGCACCATGCTTCATCTTGCCTCTTGGCCTTTGTTCCTCGTGCTCTTTGGCCAAAGTGTCCTGTTCTAGCCCAGCTTAAGCCCCACACCCTTTCCTCTGTATACTTTAATAAGTTCTATCAATGTAAATATGTCTTCTTCAAAACTCCTTTCTTGAAGGTCCACTTCCTCCTCCCAAAACACATGGGGGCTGCAAGCCGTTTCTTTGTCTTTCCATAGCCTCCTGTGTCCTTTTCCCACCAAAGCAAACATGCTTCTCTGCTCGCCTATCTATTCTAAATCTTGCTTACTTAACTCTCTAGTACTAAGCTTAGGATAAGAAGCAAATGAGTGGAAGTAAAATAAAAGCTCTGTGAAGGGTCAGTTCAGCTTCAATTTTGCCCACACTGCATCTTTCACAATTGGACTCATATTGTTTGAACCCTAGGTGAGTTTTTATTGATAGACAAACTGGAAATAGGAGTGCAGAACATTTCAAACATGTTTGGTGAGTTAAGTCTTTATTTCTGATACTCATTAAAATTTTGAAAACTGGGATGACCAACTGCCATGGTATGCCTGTCCTGGGTACTTAAAGAGCCACTCCCTGAAAGAGCCCTCATTCCTGCTTTCATGCCTTAGACTCTTATGTGCTGGGAAACCCTCCTAAGTCCCATGCTAACGGGGCACACTGGGGCTGTAGTTCACCTTAGAAATCTCATGCCTTGGGGCTCATCTGCCTAGGACTTCTGCCCTACTTAGTTCCACAGCCTTAGTTCCATATGCTTCCATGGAGTGCAGGCATATGGAAAAATTACAAAAGGTAAGTGTGAGCTGGGGCTCTCTAAGATCAGACCAGCATTCTGTAAAATTAGGATGTAGAGGACTTAGCAATATCCTCATAGAAGCCCTGTGAGGTGACTGGTAGAGCAGAAATTTAAACCCCTGTGCCAGAGCGTCTGCAGAGCTCCCTCTCTTGGAAGTGGTGAGGAGTGGCATGAGTCCTGAACTGGGAGTTGGGAGACCTGGAATCTTAGATTTCTCAAAGCTAGTTGACTTTGGGCCAACTCTTTAACCTCTCTGAGTCTCAGTGTCTTCATCTGTAAAAATGACATAGTGCTTTTACTATATGCATTCCAGGGTTGTTGGAGATTCAGAAGGATAGTGTATGTGAAAATAATTTGAAAGCCATGAGTGCTTTGCCAATGTGACTGCCATTATCTCGTAGCAATGTTATGTGAACACAGGCTGAGTTTTTTTTTTTACTAAAAGTTATAGTTGGTATAATTCTAGAAGTGTCTGCTCTCAAGCATATAAAGCAGACCTGTGCAGAAACATAAAGCCAGTCTGCCAGTGTGTGATGCACAGCTGCAAACATTGGAAGCTCTTGGCTGTGATGCAGCGCTGGCGGCCGCACACAGCAGTGCATGTCTTCCTGAGATGTAGCTGGGGATCATCGTTTACAGAATTGAACTGTACAAATTACACAACAGTAATCTGACTACCTGATCATTACTTTTATTGACATTTGCCCAAGTTGGCCTCAGACCATATATAGGATGAGTTGAATTTTTAAAGCTGTATTGAAATTTAACATCCATCCCTTTATTACTTTAATGCTTTTTTGTGTTTTTTTTTTTAAGAAACATGATGTTGTTTTGCTGTTTTATTCGCTTTCTGCAAAACCACAGGAAAACTACCAATCCTGATGCCTCTCTTCTCTTATAGCATTTTGAAATATAAAATATTTTCTAGGTAGAACATATTGCACTACTTTTTGCAGAAAATCTATGTCATGCCTTCTCACCACCTCAACCCCCAATGCTTACTCAGTTACACCATGATGTGTCTACACCAAAGAAAATTACTGACCCTGTGATCTGAACAACAAAATGTCCCCCAAATAAATTGCCTCATCGGTTAGGTTTGATTAAATCATTTATCAGCAAAAAATAAAAATTGCTTTTCTTTGCTTAGCGTGTCTGGAGATTCAGGAGTGTTTTGGGAGACTGCTGTGATCTCAGCATTTGTAGTAGCCCTGCACACTACATTACCAGTTTATGACACTATGGAAGTGAGTCCAAGTTAGGAGGAAGGGAGTCTTCTATCTGCACTGTTTGTCACATCTGGGTTTGAGTCTGACTATATTGTTAGCTAGATTAGGTCATCTGTAGGCATTTAATGATATAGTTTATATACATATTTGTTTCTGTTAACAAAATCATATCACTCCTCCATCCCTGATACCTAGGCACTGAATTCTTTTCCCAACCATGGAGATGGATTTGTGTGTGTGCTTTCTTTCTCATCTTACTGAAATACCTGGCTAAAATTAAGAATGTGGCCAGACATTAAACACTAGAATTTTTCCCCAAGTGAAGCTCATTAATTCCAAGGGCTTCTGAATTGCTATCTTCCTCTTTTTCTTCCGTTCCCTTCTTGTGGAGTAGATTACTCCAGTGAATGTGAATTAGATGGTTGCACAGTTTGATCCTCTGCAACTCTATTAGAGTTATGTGAATTTTACATAAGTGATCACTTTTCCGAAGATTCTACATGAAGTTGCATTTGGCATAGGATGATTTGAGCAAATCGTTATTCAGCCCTCATTATAGACATAGTGCCAGAAGAATGTGTGAGACAAATGCCTTATTTACATAGACACAAAATTGAACAATAGTTCATTCTGTTGGAAGTTTTTAAAGAGGTTTTGTGGAAGAGATTGATAACATTCATTTATTCTTCTAACATTTATTGAGCAGCTACAGTGTGCCCGCTACTGTGCATATTGCGGAGATGAGATCAAGAGACACAGTTCCTAAAGGAGTTTAACAAATCTAAGGAGCTACCGGACTTGCAAATAAACACAATGACAAATGCTATAAGGGAGTGTTTAAACTTTAGAGACAGCATGAGTGTAGGAGAATTACAGTTTGCCTGGGGGTGTCAGGGAAGTTTTCCTGGTGGGAATAGAATTTGAATTGAGACTTGAAGGATGATTAGAAGTTAAACAAACAAACAAACAAACAAAAGAGAACTGCAGGAGGGGAAAAATGTACCAAGGACAGCAGGCAAAAGCCTACTGCTGGGATTAAAGTGTGTTTGTGTGTGTGAAGGAGGGGATGTTGCTGGGAGGCTGCTGGCTGGGTGGACCTACTGAGTCAGGGTCAGGCAGATCACAAAGGGCCTTGGGTGCCAAGCAAAGGAATTTAGCTTTTATACTGTTCAAGAGCTTTTTTAAAAATCAAGGCAGAGTTTGTGACAAATGGCAGTGGGGAGAACAGCAATTATACATTTCCCACAGTCTGGCTCCAACCTTCCCTGAGTGAATAAAAAAGCTTTGTGTACCCTTGAGAATATGTCAAATCTGAGTGGAAAAGAGCTGAGATTATTACTTTGGTAGCTGTGAACTATTCAACATATTTCGGAAGGGGTATACTGGATCAGATTTACATGTTTTTACTCCTAACAAGGAAATAGGCTAAGAGATTATAAGTGACTCTCCCTCCTGGGTTAAAGATCAAGTGATGTTTAAGGCAGGATTTTATTCAAATTGGCCAAATGCACTAGTGCTGTTTTCATCTCACTGAAAGGTGGAAAGAAGACTAATGGGTAGGGTAGGTAAGGATTTACAGCACACCCAGAAGAGAGACAGCTGAGTGCTGGATGGTTGAATAGAATGGAAACAGCAGTCGGACCAAATTTTAAGGGTTGAGAAGAACCCTGCAAAGAGCAGAGAAAATGACAGATGGATGGATATCTGGTGGAGGTCCTTAAATTTTTGGTAAAAGATCTGCAGCCTAAGGGGACATTTTTGGAGAGCTATAACAAAGTTGAGAAGGAAATGATATAGGGAACTAACATTATGCATCAATAACCCTAATACGTAATTTATCCATAATCTAATATGTTGATTTTATGATGAATAATCTAGTTGGGGGACTGGGAACCCAGACCCATGGTAGCAGAATTCAGTCAAACACAGTTCCAGCTCGGCTTCCAAATGATGACATTAGTTATTAGAAATATGAGAAGTTCCAAGAGCACAGGCTATGAGAATGGTGCTGCTGGACAGTGGTGTTATAATTCAGTGGTTTCTCTTATTCAAAAACAATCCTGTGTCAGGGATAGCTCGGAAGTAGTGCTGCTTAAAAATACACAGAGGGCCCTGGCCATTGTGGCTCAGTTGGTTGTAGCATCATCCCATAACTCAAGGATTATGAGTTCTATTCCCTGTTGGGGCACATACCTGGGTTGCAGGTTGATCCCCAGTCCCTGGTCTGGACAGGTATGATCCCTAATTCGAGCACATGCAGGAGGCAACCAGTCCATGCTTCTCTTTCACATTGATGTTTCTCTCTCCCTCTTTCCTTTCTGGTCTCTCTAAAAGTAATGAAAAACTGTCCTTGGTTGAGTATATAAACAAATAAATAAATAATAAAAATGAAAAGAAATACACTGAAGATATGACCAAAAAAGAGGAAGCATTTATCAGCAGAACCACCTGGCTGGGAATAGCAACTTATTGCCCTGTGGGTTTATCTTATCCAGGGGTGTCAAACTCATTTTTACTGGGGGGCCACATCAGCCTCGTGGTTGCCTTCAAAGGGCCGAATGTACTTTTAGGACTGTATGAATGTAACTACCCCCTAACTAGGGACAAGGAGCTTGGCACTGCTGCGAGGTAGAATCAAGGTGCTGGGCAGGATAAAATAAGGTGGAGGGCCGGATTTGGCCTGCAGGCCTTGTGTTTGTCACCTGTGTCTGTCTTTCTTTCTTTTCTTTCTTTCTTTCTTTCGAGAGAACTTACTTTGTTGTATTTTAATTTTTATTTTTTGATCCTCATCTGAGGACATGCTTATTGATTTTAGAGGAAGGGAGGAAGAGAACATTGACATGAGAGAGAAACTTTGATCAACTACCTCCTGTACCTGCCACAACTGGGGCCAAACCCACAACCTAGGCATGTGCCCTGACAGGGATTTGAACCTACCCTCCTTTGATATATGGACATTGCTCCAACCAAGTGAGCCACACCTACCAGAGCTTCTCACACCTTTCAGATATAGACTTCTTATTTCAGAACTGATTCTGACCCAAGAGGCATGTGATTTGATTATTATGAACCTATTCTTCATTGCTTTAATGTTTTGGCAAAGCTCAGCTCTTACCTTCAGTTTTTTTTCTTGCCTAACTTATCAGCTTGACACATTCTAGAAGCTTCTTTCTATTCCTTGATACCCTAGAAGCCTCCAGTGAAGTGAAAACTGGTACATTGGAGATATGATAAATCACACAATTCATTACATGCCAAAAATATAAAAACATTTTCTCTCAAAGTTTACTGAGACATTTTGGTGTTTAGCATTTTAAGAATATGGGCCCTAAAGTGTGTGTGGTAGAGGTTAAATCATGTGTTGCTTTGTTTTGGAATTGTATTAATGTTTTCCTTGGTCATGCTCTGTGCCTTAGACAGCATCTGTAAGGATCAACAACTTTTTTTTTCTGAGTTGTGAGATCATGAGGGCATGGCCTGATACTTGGGTAAGCTGTTTTGAGTTCCCTGAATACCAGCTGAAAAATAAACGGGACAATCTAAGTAGACGTGTCTAGTCTTGCACCTGCCATGCTGTGGTAGCTTATTGGCAAGTTTCTTCATCACGACCAAAACAAAACAAAACAAAACAAACAAAAAAACAAAATAACCCCACAAAACATAAGGAAACATCATTAATCATTAATGCTGATAACATGTTAGGATAGAATAATTGCAATTGCCAATATTTGAATTATGTTTTTCCTTCTAAGTTTTGAAAGTGGGCAAATAATAATCTCTTTTTTATCTTTCCTTTTTTAAAAAAATGTTTTTCTCTCTCTTTTTGGAGGGTGGGGGTTTGCTTTGTGAAAAACAATCTGGCTGTTCTGGCTGGAGGTGAGACAAGCCTCAATGTGCAGGGATGAGATATTAAAGCAAAAGATAATGCTGGAAACCACACTTTTAACATTCAATTTCAGTGCTGTCCAGAACAACTATAAAACTGGAGAAAGGTGAGTAATAGACTTGACAGCTATACTCTAAAATGGACCTTATTAGTGAAATTTAAATTATAACCAGGCATTTCCTATCAGCACCCCACACAGTTAATGATAAGCAGTCAATGAGATTTATATACCTTTAGCATTTTTATAATGAGTCTGTTGCTTTGATGACAGTTTACTGTCACACATTATGCTTAGAAATTTATAGCATTTGATTCAAACGCATAGACAGTTTAGCTTCATTGCAGTCTGTTCTGATTTTCCCTTTCCATGAGGGTCACATTTTCACTTCTCTCTTTCCTTTTTTTTTCTTCTCTAGACTAAGCTCTTAAACACTCCACTGGAAATGAAGTTTTGAAGTGGGTACACATTGACCAGCAGAAAGTGTGTGTTAACTTGAGGGGAAAGGGTTCAGTGAATTCCAAGAACAGGGAAGAGGAGTTTAAAAAGAAGCAGGGTATAATACAATATTAAAGATGTGCAGCTGCGCCAGGAGGGTGGCTGCAGCGAGTTGTGAAGTTTAACAGAAAGAGATTGGGTGGGGAGAGGGCCTTTAGGTCTGTGAGAGGGCAGCACATACACTTTTGTGTGGAGGAGATGACATCTCGTTCCTTCCTGGAAAGAACCGCACGTTGGTTCCCAGAACTCCCTTGAGGAAAAGTGCCCAATAAATGCTGCTGACAGATTTACTGCAGCTGGAAAGAGCTCCCAAGGTGATTCAAAGGGATGCGCTGCCCCCACAGGGTCACTGTGCCACATAGTTCAAGTGGCCACAGCTGTTGGATCTGATGGCTACCTCTGCATAGCAGGGAGTGTGACTCTGGGTAGCAGGTGCTCGATTTTCAGGAAATAGAACTGCTGCTCAAAAAAACGTGGTCTTTCAGGTAGACTGGCTTTGAACACAGGTGTTTTCCACAGGTGGTACTATTAGAATAGCATTTGTGCAGCATTTTAAAAATAGCTCAAATGGGCTGAAAATAGTCTAATCTCTTGTATCCTGTGCTCTCTGTCCTGTTTCAGATTCTTTGTACCTACTTCATCTTCCCAAGCATCACGTTACTCTAGCTTAGAGAAATGAGCTGGAAATTTGCACCTGTGTGTGAGGTCTAGGATGGTTGGTGCTTGCACTCTGCCCGTTCTTCTTCTGACCCTGATTACACCTCACCTCTGAAGTCTTGGCCCTGAAATCTGTGCCTGGCCTGTTGGATTCATTGTTGAGTGGTCATCTTCTTGATTTTTGAGTCTTGCCTCTTCTGAAAGAACCCAGAATTGGCTTGTTCCTCTGGCTCATTGTAGACCAGGCTGTTTCTGGTCAGAATTCTCTTGGACTTGGAGCCCAAACTGTGTCAATGACTATTTTACTGGTAATTAACCCCAGGGCTCCAGCAAGAACCTGGGTGGGTGTTCAGACACATGCTCTCTTAATAGTGATTTCCATTATAATAATAACATCACTATCTAGTCAGGCCTGACTACACAACAGGCTCGGGATTAGGCATTTTATATATTGATATTTTACTCGTTAATGCCTACTATAGCTTTGTGAGAAATAGTAGAACCATTCATTAGTGGGAGGTGACATTATTCAGAAAAACAAGGAACTCTGATTTCTCATCCCATTATCCACCCTGTTGTGATGGTCTTAACCAGTAGATGTATCTTTCTTTTTCATGAGGATATTGTTTCATGTGACTATTCTTGTCTCCAAGCTGATTGATGACATGTTAAATTTAAATAATGCCATGTTTAGGGGAGAGAGGGGAAGAAAGCTTTGGAATTCTCTGAGACCTGAGTGAGGAAACATAGCACACGAGGTACCAGGACTGAGCAGGTTATCCTAAGGCACTAGTACACTGGTAGTTTGATGTACTCACAGGAAAAATCCTGTGTCCCTTCCATGGTGGTCTCCAGCATGCACTTAACCATGGGGAAAGCAGGCATTGAGGAGCACAGGTTGGCAGGGAGAATTATGAAAGCAAGTGAGTGCCACGGTGACAACTTTGGAAGACAGTAAAGGGTCTAAAAAGGGTTATGGACAGAAGGAAATAATTTCTCTAGTGTGCCCCAGAGGTCGTGAAGCTGAAGGAACACAGCCCTGTGACTGTGCAGGATGCTGAGTGGATGGCTTGGAACCAGAAAATGAGAGGCACATAATCCGCCACTGGCAGCTTAGATGCAGGCGAGACATGTGATTGAGTGGTTGTTGCTCAGACGGGGCTGGAAAATCCTTCCTAGCCAAGACTGGTATTCATTTAACATAGCATGTTATGTGCATGGGGCTGTCTGCCAGTCTTTGGGGCTTTTGAAATACAATGTTACTGAAGTTGCTGACACTTTTTTCATAGAAGATAAAAAATAATGTATTGGTTATCAAATGTCTTTTATAAACATTGTACATATGTATTTCATATAGCCTCCAAAGTTAAGAAAAACAGCAATTTGTCCTTAGAAACCAAGAGAAGGCATGTGAAAAGGTTCTAAATGAAGATATTAATATTCATATTATAGCTAAACCTTGCTAATTTGCACTAATGACTGGGAAACCTATTGCAAATTACCAAATTAGTGAGTAAGCCAGCAACCAGGATTCGAAAAAAACCAGAGACAGTACCAGAATTTCATCAACACAATTGAATTTTAACTACTGAGAGTAATTTGTAGCCTATAATTTGTTTATCTTGCAAATCTGTGTGCATTTTAAAGAGTAGTGGTGGGCTATTAAGGTAAAATTTGTTTCTTATGTATGGTTGTGGTTAAGAAATATATGTAAAACAAATAAACAAACTAAATCTCCTTGAAAAAAAGAAACTGAAGATTTTCCAAAAGAATTTTTTTTAAATATTTTTTTCAGTTATAGTAGCAGCTATAACTTTGTTCATTTCCTCCTTTAGTCATCAACCGGAATATGCAAAACTTAACGAAATATTGCACAAAAGACTTATATGCATGAGTGCAGTCTCTGAATTAACCAGGCTTTTTATTTGTGAAAGAGATACTTTTCCAAAGCACAATTATGTGAAAATGGAAGTAGACATGAGTCTCAGTTTATTCTCAGTGACAGCAGCAGACCCACATCCTATGACGGTGGAGAGGGCCTAGTGGGTAGCATCTAGGACCAGCTGTGATGTATCCATTAATATGCCATGTTTTCTCTTCTTATTCTTAATAAACATTCACTTTTATACCAAATTTGTAATTTTTGTATTCTTTTTCTTAACTGTATAAATTTCTGTCCTCATGAAAACTGAATCTTCCCTGGTAGTTGCAGCCAAAGGTCTAGACTTTCACAGAGGGAAGTGAGTGGAGTGGAAGTGAGTGGTAGCATCCAAGAAAATGGGTATTTGAAGTGGAGGAATTCTTTGTAAAAAATAGAGAAGCAATGAGTTCTGGGCTCAGAGAATTCCAGGGATGTGAAGACCTGTTCCCACTCTCCCTCACCCTCTTGCTGCGACTGGTTTCTCTATCTTCTGGGAGGCAAGAGGATCTCTGCCTTCCCCACCCCTCACAGAATATCAGAGTGTCAGCCTGCCTGGATATGATGGTTTCTGCTGCATCACATCTCAAATTGTACAGGTTCTGTAATAAATACTTAGAACCACCTGTGATTTAGAGCGGGGTAGGGGGGTGTGGATATTGCTGCCCCCACCACCCCGCATCTTGTTTCTCTCCATAGTCTTGTGGCTCTGCTAGTGTTTATTAAGCATGATTTCCTTACCTTACTTAGAAAATCAAGTTAGGAAGTACAAATCAGGTGCAGTTAATCATCTGTAACTACATCTGGAATTGCTTAGACTTGCCAACTCTGTGAACCCCTAAGAACAATGTAGCAGATGTTGGAAAATGCTGGATGTGAAGAATGTAGGCTCGGGCCTGTTGTTCTTCCCATGCAATCTCTTGACTTCAGTAGCATAGATGTAGAGAGCTCTCTCTTTCCTCTCTAATCAGACACTATCAGGCAGGAGACTGACTCAGATTAAGTTAGATTGAGGACTAAGAAGGCTAGAAAAAAATCTATCAGCTATAGCCACGCTTTATCACTTTGTCCTTAAATTATTTATCACATTGCAATAAGAGCCCATGAATTTCAAAACAGCTCTGGACGAGGAGAAAAAATGTCCACCCAGGGGTAAAGATTGGGGATGGGAATTTTGCCCTCATATATAATAGATTTCTCTAAAATATCTTGCCTATGTATGATTCAGCCACACACCTTTGGAAGCTAAAATGGAACCAGGAAAGAGGCATAAATAATTACTGTATTCAGAGATCTTAGAATACATGAATTACTTGTGTTCACTGCTAATTCTAACTTTACCTAAACTTTAAAATTCACAACCATAAAGGATATTTGACAACCCTATTGAGGCTCTATGTTCTTGGAAGAAATAAGGAATATAAATATTTTTCAAGGGAAGTGGTCTGTGTTTAGTATTAAAACCTTTGAAATAAACAAGAAATAAAGCTTCCCCCCACAATTATTTAATTAGAATTATATGAGTTTGCTACTTATTTATTTTAAAGTGTCAAGTATTTTGGAGTGTTGAGCTTGTTGGTAGTGCCTCATTCTTCCCTCCTCCACTTTTACAGTTTTGATAACTTTCTTGGGCTGTTTCCCTGGAGACCATGATGATAATGGCCATAACAGGTACACTTACTCTCCATCACTCTTATAAGGATGCAGTTGGCGTGAGTGGGTAAAAACTTCTTGTAATGAAATCCCATTCCAATTACTACTGTGTAGAACTTAAAGCATCAGCAGAATACACTGGGAGCACTTCAGCATCTTCTTGTTTCTTTTCCCCATCCAGCTCAGATATTATTACTTCTTAAACTTTTGTCTGCAAGAATCCATCAATGTCCTTTTTCGATCTCTCTAAAACACTCTCCAAATAGGATTCAGAGATAGGTAATTTTCTCTTATCTGAGTTTTTGTGGGATTTAGTTCAAGTTTTATTGTATTTTTAAGAGCCCTCTAGATACCCACAGAGATGGTCGAGTTGAGTTAAAATACACATGCTACAATGCATTCATAATTTTAAAATATTCTTCAGAAAGAATAATCAGAAGAATCATTTCTTTGTTCAGAAGAGAGGCAGTCCCAACACTTCTTAATATTTCCAAAGTTTTGAAAAACCAATGCCTTTACCCAACTACTATGGAATTTTTATAGAAGGTTTTGGAAGTGTTTATAATATGTATTAACAAATAGACACGGTCAATTCTCTTACGGAGTTGACAACAGAATGTCAATTTTTGGAATCTCTGGACTACAACAATTCAATCTTATTAATTCTTGATTCTGTTTAGGATGGGAAAAAGATGGTAACAGTTATGTAATCAAGGAGAGGTGAGGCTAATGGATGTTTTCCAAAATGTTTGTGGAGGCTTAGCAGTTGGAGTTAGTTGTTTCATTAGTAGTCTATATCCTTGTTTGGGAATGTTAGAATCTGACACCTCCTCCTTTTGTTTCTTCATTTTTATTCTTTCCATTTCTAGATGTGTTTTTAAAAGGAAAGCAAGAGGGT
>VMDR010015351.1:0-22423 GCA_007922815.1 Macrotus californicus | reverse complement strand
ACCAATGGTATTTCACAGATGTGCAACAAATATTCCAAAAATTTATATGAAACCAAAAAGGACACCAAATAGCATCAGCATTCTTGAGAAAAAAAGAACAAAGTAGGAAGAATCACAATACTTGATATAAAAAAATACTAGAAAGCCATTGTAATCAAAATAACCTAGTACTGGCATAAGAACATGCATATAGATCAATGGAACAGAACAGAAAATCCAGAAACACATGACTTTATGATCAATTAATATTTGACAGAGGAAGCAAGAACATCCAATGGAGTAAAGACGATGTCTTCAATAAATGGTGTTGGGAAAATTGAAGAGGTACATGAGAAAAAAAAAGAAAGAAGACTTCTGGCCAAGATGGAGGCATATGTAGACACACTATGCCTCCCTGCACAACCAAAAGAAGGACAACAAATTTAAAAACAAAAAACAACCAGAAATAACAGAAAATCGAACTGTATGGAAGTCTGACCACCAAGAAAATAAAGAAAAAACATTCATCCAGACTGGTAGGAGGGATGGAGATGGGCAGCCAGGCAAAGAGGACTCGTGGCAAGGCAGCAGCTGGAGGACCAAGGTGGACAAGGCGGCAGCTGGTAGAGTGGACAATCCCCCATTTGTGTCGGATAAACTGGGAGGAACAACTGGGGAGTGAGACAGACCACGCAACCCAGGGTTCCAGTGTGGGGAAATAAAGCCTCAAAACCTCTGACTGAAAAAAACTGTGGGATTTGAGGAGGTGGGAGGAACTCCCAGCCTCACAGGAAAGCTCGTTGGAGAGACCCACAGGGTCCTAGAACACACACAAAACCACCCACCCTGGAATGAGCACCAGAAGGGCCTAATTTGCTCATGGGTAGTGGGGGAAGTGACTGAAAGCAGAGAGCTGAACAAGTGACACTATTCCCTCTCAGATCCCTACCCCACTGACAGTGTTAACAACACAGCAGCTTGGGTTGCCCCACCCTGGCCAGTACCTAAGGCTCTGTCCCTTAGTACATAACAGGCGCACCCAGACAAAAAAATATGGCCCAAATGAAAAAACAGATCAAAGCTCCAGAAAAAAAAATACAACTAAGCTACAAAGAGATAGCAAGCCTAACAAATGCACAGTTCAAAACACTGATAATCAGGATGCTCACAGAATTGGTTGAGTATGGTCGCAAAATAGAGGAAAAAGTGAAGGCTATGCAAAGTGAAATAAAGGAAAATGTACGGGGAACCAACAGTGATGGGAAAGAGATGGGGACTCAAATCAATGATTTGGACCAGAAGAAAGAAATAAACATTCAGCCAGAATAGAATGAAGAAACAAGAATTCAAAAAAAGGAAGAGAGGCTTAAGAACCTCTGGGACAACTTTAAATATTCCAACATCCAAATCATAGGGGTGACATAAGAGGAAGAGGAAAAGCAAGAAATTGAAAACTTATTTGAAAAAATAGTGAAGGAAAACTTCCTCAATCTGGAAAAGGAAATAGACTTCCAGGGAATCCAGGAAGCTCAGAGAGTCCCAAAAAAGTTGTACCCAAGGAAGCACACATCAAGGCACATCATCATTACATTACCCAAGATTAAAGATAAGGTGAGAATCTTAAAAGCAGCAAGAGAAAAGAATAGAGTTATCTACAAAGGAGTTCTCATAAGACTATCAGCTGATTTCTTAAAAGAAACCTCACAGGCAAGAAGGGACTGGAAAGAAGTATTCCAAGTCATGAAAGACAAGGACCTGCATCCAAGATTACTCTATCCAGCAAAGCTATCATTTAAAATGGAAGGGCGGATAAATTGCTTCCCAGATAAGGTCAAGTTAAAGGAGTTCGTCATCACCAAGCTCTTATTATATGAAATGTTAAAGGGACTTATCTAAGAAAAAGAAGATGATCAAAAATATGAACAGTAAATGACAACAATCTCCCAACTATTAAAAACTGAACTTAAAAACAAATTAAGCAAACAACTAGAACAGGAATAGAATCACAGAAATGGAGATCACATGGAGGATTATCAGCAGGGAGGGGAATTTTGGGGGAAAAGTTACAGGGAATAAGCAGCATAAATGGTAGGTAGAAAAGAGACAAGGGGAGGTTAAGAATAGTATAGGAAATGTAGAAGCCAAAGAACTTATATATATGACCCAAGGACATGAAGTAAGCAGTGGGGAAATGGGAGTAGGAGGGGGTGTGCAGGGTAGAGAGGAATAAAATGGGGAAAATGGGACAACTGTAATAGCATAATCAATAAAATATATTTTAAAAAAGAAAGAAATTGGACCAGCAACTTACATCATACGTAAGAATAAAGCCAAGATTTAAAAAAAAAGACTTAAAATGTAAGTTGTAAGACCATAAAAATCATAGAAGAAAACACAAAAAATAAAATCTTAGACATCTCTCATAGCAATATTTTTGCTGATATATCTCCTGGGGCAATGGAAACAAAGGAAAAAATAAACAAATAGAATTATACCAAACCAAACAGCTTTTCATAGCAAAAGAAACCATCAACAAAATGAAAAAGGAACCCACTGTATCAGAGAACATATTTTCCAATGACACATCTAAAAAAGAATTAGTTTCCAAAATGTATAAAGAACTTATAAAACTCAAAACCAGGAAAACAAACGATCCAATTAAAAAATAGGCAAAGAAACCTGAATAGATAATTCTCCAAAGAAGACATACAGATGGTCCATAGACATATGAAAAAATGCTCAACACCACTAATCATCAGAGAGATGCAATTTAAAAGCACAATGAGATATCACCTCACACCTGCCAGAATGGCCACCATCAATAAATCAACCAACAAATGCTGGTGAGGATGTGGAGAAAAGGGAACCCTAGTGCACTGTTGGTGGGAATGCAGACAGGTGCAGCCACTGTGGAAAACAGTATGGAGTTCCCTCAGATAATTAAAAATGGGACTGCCTTTTGATGACCCAACTGTCTCATTCCTGAGAATATATCCTAAGAATCCTGAAATAGAGAATATATGTGCTCCTATGTTCACAGCAGTGTTATTTACAATAGCCAAGATCTGGAAAGAGCCCAAGTGCCCATCAGTAGATGAGTGGATAAAAATGTTGTGGTACACTTATACGATAAAATACTGTGTGGCTGTAAAAAAGAAGAAAACCTTACCTTTTGCAACATCATGGATGGACCTGGAGAGCATTATACTAAGTGAATAAGCCAGTCAGAGAAAGACAAATACCATATGATCTCACTTGTATGTGGAATCTAATGAACAAAATAAACTGACAACTGACAAAATAGGAACAGAGGCATGGCTACATGGAACAGGCTGACAGCTGACAGAGAGGAGGTAGAAGGGGGGATTGGATGAAAGAAGGTAAAGGAATTAGCAAAAAAACCATATATATATAACACATAGACATAGACAATGGTGTGGCTGGTGATAGCCAGAGGGAAAGGGGGATGGTGGGTAGGTGGATGTGGGCAAATGGGAGGGATAAGGACAAAAAGAGACTTTGCTTGGGGCGATGGGTGCAGGATGCATTAGGCACATGATATTTTATTGAGCTGTATACTTGAAATATGTATGATTTTGCAAACAAATATCATCCCAATAAATTCAATTAAAAGTAAATAAAAATAATAAACTATAAAAATATTCACTTAAATAGAATAAAGCTATTAGCATTGAATGACTGAAATTCAAACTTCACTTCATTCAAATATAAAAAAATGAAATAGTGCCATTTTCAATGAGCAGAGAATTTAGAACTGCAGCAAAATGGAAATATGATCCATTTAAGTAGATCCTGTTCAGATTCAGCTGTCAGATGCATGTGAAAGGAAGTTCTTCCTCAAAGATAAGAAACCAAACTCTAAAAATGCTGAATAACAATTATGTAGCAATTCTATGTCACATCAGTAAATGTTACCATATAAACTGATTGCAAGCAAAGAAAAACGTTGTCTGAGATAGCTCTGCATGATGGAAACCAGCATGAGGATGTGTTTAAATTCAAAACCCACGCGTTGTTTGTGTTTATGGAGCAAGCAAAAGCAAGCAGTCAGTGACTGTAGACAATGGCCACTGTTAAAGCTGCCCCAAAACCAGAACAATCACAAAGAATTTCAGACTGAGAAGCTGTTTAATCAAGACTGCATTTTCCTTTATTACATGTGCTAAAGAGGCAGACATCAGGACAGTAGAAAACCTTTGCAAGACTGTATGACAGATCCGATTGACAGAGGGTTACACATGTCAGGGAAGGTAGTTACTAACTGACTTAGGAAATTACTAGCACAGACATTCCTTAAGTTTCATGATATTTAACAAATTTTTTCACTGAAGTTCAGTAGAAATATAAAGAGATCAAACACTTATTTCAAAGTTCTTATTTAAAATTTTAGGAGTTTTCAAGTTACAAAGATCCAATAAACAAAAAAACCCAAAAGCAAAAATAAAAACTGCTGCTCTGTAATACAATAAACAACTTAAGTTTGTCAAGGAACACTGGAAGCAGGATCATTGGCTGTGGGAGAGAGGCAGGTAGGAGAGTGGACATGAGGAAAATAGTGAAGAATGAAAGAGTGGACATTTAGGACTGATGGAAAGTTCCAAGGGCTCGGGCGATGTGAGAAGCACCACACAAAGGTGTGTGAGTGTGAGTGTGTGTGTGTGGTTGCAAGTCGATTGGCCTGGTGGATGAGCAGAGAGGCAGGGAGCTGAAGTCCTAGAGTGGACATCAGTAGGACGGGTGTGGTGAATGTACAAAAGGTCAGGGAACTGGAGACTCTGGCAGGAGATGGAGTTCCTTTTCGCCAGTGACTCCATCTCCAACCTGCTATAGGGAGAAAAGGATAATTTTAAAAAATGCTATTAAACAGTTACAACCACATTGTGTTCTGTCATCTTTCATGTTAAGCTATAAAATGATAGCATGATAGAGATGAAGCCCAGTGCTGCATTGTTTCTACTGCTGTAGCCTGGTATCAAATATTCAACTAATCGAAACCAGAAAACCACAGCTGAAACTGAACTAGCTGCAGAAACCATGAAGGGTTCCTGTTGCTCTGCCCACCAACTCCAGCAAGCCACCTCTTCTAACAAGGAAGAGAAGGCTCAGGTGAACCCTCTGTGTTTGAGTGTTCAGGGTCCAGCCGGAAGGCAATGCCGGGTGATTGAGGGCAGGACTTTTCTGTAGTATTGCTGTTAACTAACCAACCTGAATGAATGGCAGGCAAACTACCTGTGGAATGATGAGAGAGAAACAGTAAGATTTCTTTACTTTGTTGTGGCAGGCTGGCTATTGCTGGTGATACAGCAAATACAGAACCAAACAAGTTCTGGAAATAGCTCCTTAAGCTGAGGAATGAAAACTCTTCTTTTAGAAGAGCTCTGAAAGTGCCTCCGAGTCTCTGTAAACTTGCCCGTGGCCATCAGCTTTCCCCTTTTCCAATAACTGATGAGCCCAGCCCACAGAGCAAGGAGGTAAAGGCACAATGGATAACATGCATTTTTGACATCATCATGTCTGTCCCCAAGCTAACTGTCCACACTTATTATTGACGTGGAGTGTGACTCTTGGCTTTGTTTCCTACCTTTGTTAGAGAAACCAGAGATTCGAAGTTTAAGTCTGAGACACAGACACTACCTTCTGTCTTTCTATTTGTGACAGGACTTCTGATAAGTATTTCTGCAGTATTGTCTTATTGCTTAAATTTTTTTAAGTTGAAATGAGAAAATTAAAAGTGTTCAAGTAGTGTTCAAATGATAATTAAATCAAACTTCCTCTTTTTTTCTTTTTCTTTTTTTGCCAAAGTAAAACAAGGTTGTTCATTTTATTTTACGAGACTTTTTTAGATAATGCAATCACAATCATTTTACCAAACTCATATCATTGACACCAGGGAGTTTTCCCATCTGTAAAAGCGGAAATACTAAGCTTCCCTATTTTTGTAAGAAAAGTAACTGCTTCCTCTAACATACATGTAAAGTGCTCACAACTAAGCGTGGCACATGGTAAACATTTTACGTCTTGCATAAAACCTGAGAACGAGACCTGTCATATGAGCTCTCCTGTTGCTTTTCTAACAAGAGAACCCTTCAATGCCATTAGGTTCTGGCAGCGTGTGTCCTCCTGGGTTCCCTTCTCCAGCGGGAGCACAGCCAACATTTATGAAATGCCCTTTGGCCCATACGCTGGGACCAGGCTGGTGTTGGAGCCCAGGAGCCCATTGGTTATTTACTCTCAATGAAGCTGCCAGGCCAGTTCCTGCCTTTGTGGCACTGCCCTGCCATACTCAAGCGGGGGAACCTTGAGCTGGTGCTGAGATCCCCAGATTCTTGGTTTGCGTGGAGTTGCTGCCTAGAGAACAAACCTCCACTAGCTTCTCTGTCATTTTGAAAAAATGTGCAGCTTCCATCACTGTGAGACTAGAGAAGGACCAACAACCACAGAAAATCAACTAAACTAAATTCTCTTTTCCTGGCTGCTGCTGCTGCTGTGGGTTGTTCCAGCTGTTACTATGAAGTTCAGATTCCTTTTGGCTATAATTTTATATTAATGTTTTTAAAGGGTTAATAAAATTGTCTCAGGTTTGTTCTTGTGAGCGAAAGTTGAACGTGAGTTTGTTGGGAATGGGAAGCAGGCACAATTCAGTCTCTTGTAGTCCACTGTCTCTGTTAGAGAGAGCAGTGCGTGCTGGCTACTGTTGCCAGCCATACGTAGAAGCCCAAACTTCTCTTTCAAGATAGCAAAGCTGTTACTTGGTTTTTAAAGTCTTAAAGTTAACTAAAGAGTTACAGTTAATTTTTTAAATGTGGCATTAAACAGCTTGTGAGAACCACATAGTCTATTGCTGTGTTTCTAGTCTTTCTATTTAATCTCCACCTATTTGTTAATTAATCTCAGTCAGGAACCTTCTATCAAGAGAGCAAAAGCCTGAACACTGGCCCTTTCATTTTTTCTTTAACTTATTTGTTAGTGATGATGTTTAAATAGGTGTTTTAATATAAGTAATTCCAGTACATGACAGTTTATAAGTTACATAAAACAAGCTCCCCACCCCGGAGCAATCAATTTACATTACAAAGAGATTTATTGCTACAGTCCATTAAACTAGCAAGTGCCCTTACTCTTTAAGTATAAACAAAAAAAGGCTAAAGGGCTTTAAAACCAAAACGTAATGAGTCACTGCCAAAGGACTATCAATCCTAAACGAAGATAAAATATTAAAATTGATATTCATGTCAACTATACTTGATGATTAATAAATTGATTCTTTAAGGCTTTATCTATTATGCAAAATGAAGGTGCACTTGCAAGGATTCAAATATATCCCAACTGTCTACCTTGTGCCCAGCCCAGTGGAAGACTCCATAACAGGTTTTTCAGTAACAGTAGGTTTAAATAGATTTTCTTTTTTGGATGAGCAGGTTCCCTGCCCTGCATGAATGCAGAGAGCAGGGATAACAAAAGTGAAGTCAGTGCAGACAAGGGAAGCCTTTTTTCAAGTTACAGAATCCCGAAGACCACTTGGGATTTCCACAGGCGACTTTACTTGAGGGGATGAAGAGGCTGGCTGGCTATTAAACCAACATCATCTGGATCTTTGAAAGGTTAGGAGGCCTCAGCTGACTTCTGTTTAGACATTTAGTGCTGAGGAATGGCCAAATTTAAGAACAAGGTAAAAGTCAACAAGTTCACTTGCAGAAGAGCAGATTCTTCTGTTTGCTCTGGTTTAGTTATGCAATACCCATTCTCTCACAAAAGCCACTAGTAAATAATAAACCCCACATTCCTGAAAGTGTTTAAAACAACCTTGGAGATAACTGTACTAGAACAACAATAAAAAGAGAGAGAGAGGAGAAAAAAGACAGTCACATCAGGAGAGCTCTTCAAATAAGTCACTCATTTTCACTGCCCCAAATAAAACTCAAGAGTTATATTAGCAACACCAAAAAGTATTGCAAAACAGTATTTTTTTTTTCCTCTAGTGCTAAGAAGCCACTGCTATCTTTGGTTTAAGAAGTCTCTCTAAGCCCTGGCTAGTATGGCTCAGTGGATTGAGTGCCAGCCTGTAAATCAAAGGGTCACAGGTTCAATTCCCCGTCAGGGCACATGCCTGGGTTGTGGGCCAGGTCCCCAGTGGGGGGCGTGGGAGTGGCAACAACACATTGACATTTCTCTCCCTCTCTTTCTCCCCCCTTCCCCTCTGTCTAAAAATAAATAAATAAGTCTTTAAAAAAAAGAAATCTAAAACTCTGGAAGTTTCAAAGAGGTTGACCCTAAACTATATCTCTATAAAAATCGACAAACGGGCTAAGCAAAACCCATGTATTTTCAACTAATTCACTGTGATTTGTTCTGGTGGAATGTTAGTACACCAAATGTAAGAAATCTTCGAGATCTAAAGTCTAATCCATCATAACTCACCATGCCTTCTACTAAATAGCTTGGATTTTAAAAATCCTCTAAGTTAAAATTATTTTTTATGTATTAGTCTTCTGATACCATGTTCAAGGAGTACATGTCTAGGACCTTGATAGGTAATTGGAGAGTAAATGCTGACCACAAATGTGTTATATTTCTAAATCCAACTTTGACTTTTTCTGGTCCTATAAGGAACTGCTACTTGTCTTAGTTATGTTTTTTGTTTTTTTGTAACATTTCTATATCTAAAAACACAAACATGAGTTTTCCTTCAGTGAGTCTAAGCTCTGAAAGGAGAAGAAATATGAACAAACAAGTCAATGTAATATAAAATATAGGGATTCTAATAAAGCTATGTATATATGATCAATTCCCTGAGTGTCAAGATTGGTTTTGAAAAGATGATGTTGAGTACATATTCACTAAAACAAGATTATTCCTGCTTTCCAGCTTGAGCCAGATCACAAGTCCTCTTGATAACTAAGGAAGACAATGGGGTTTCAATATTTAATTGCAATCTTCTCACCTGGGATCTTACTTTGCTTCTCTTTTTTTTTAATGTTTATTTTTTTAATCATTGTTCAAGTACAGTTGTCTCCATTTTCTCCCCATCAGTCTCCCCCGCCCCAAACACCCCCACCTCCCACCCTTCATCCTACCCCCCTTTGGCTTTGTCCATGGGCCCTTTATACAGGTTCCTTGATGACCCTTCCCCTTTCCTCAGTTGCCCCCTCCCTACTATGCTCTTCACCTGTGTCTGGCACTGGGTGGGTTTCTATGCCATGCTCTGCCAAGTCTGACTCCTGGTTTCTGATCATAGCTTGTCAATTATTGAATCTCAGTGTTGGGAAAAATGACCCTACTTCAATTACCCAATAAGTGCTTGAATCCTCTATACAAGACTTTTAATTATAGGCTTTTTTTGTCTCATTTTGTTCCAGCTTAAATACTGCTGATGTTAGGGTCTCTTTATCTCCCCCAGCATAGTTTATTCCAATTTTAGATTTTTTGATGTTAGAAAGTCATTTCCTTTAACAAAGTAAGTTCTTCTGCAAAAGTAATTTCTCTCCTAATAGTATCTACTTGGGGCCATTCACAATGTTTCATTATTTTCCACAGGATAGCTCTGTATATAAATAAATACTGGCACTGTAGCCTCCTGAATCTTACTGTTTTCATGATAGAGTCACATGTGTTTTACCTACGTCAAGACTCTTTACCAACAGGGGTGGTGTGGGGTGGGGAGGGCTTCTTTCAAATACTATCCAATTTGTCTATATTTTTTGAAATCTGTGCATCTGGGGGAGGGCACAACACTTTTTAAAGAATGAAATATGAAAGTGCAGATGAGCTTTCTAAGCTAAAAATATAACGAAAACTTTAGTATAATAATAATAACAACAACGGCACTTTACACTCGTATGGCACTTTCTTGGGAAATAGCATGCGATAATATTGAAAGTTCTGAAGTCAGGCAGCACGGTGGAAAAGCCTGCCCTGCCATCAGCTGACTAATCCTGACGAAGTCTCTCTTTCTACCTGTTCCCCAGTACTTACCACCTAAAAATGGATTACATTGGGATGCACCTCCCCAGAGTTCTCTGAGGACTAAATGAGCTAATACAGGGAAGACAGCCAGTGCTTGACACGAAATAAAGGGTTGTGTACGCTCCATTTTACCACTCTCCACCTTGTCCCCTTTCAGTCACGACTCCTTTACGGTCTCCGAGCGCCTGGGCCCACCATGCCCTTGCCCGGAGCATTCACACCCCTACTCTTCACCTGCCGGCCCCTTCTCTTCCTCATGTCTTTGTTAAAATAGTCCCCTCTTGGAGAGGTCCTCCTCACTTCTGCTAAGCAATCAGTCATCACACCATCGTGTCTATTCTTTTTTTTAATTGACTTTATTGGGGTGACACTGGTCCACAAAACCACACAGGTTCCAAGTGCATAACTCAACAGAACACCATCTGCACACTGCGTCATGTGCCCACCCCCCAAGCAAAGCCTCTTCCTGTCCCCATCCCCTGCTTTGCCCACCCCCACCCACCCTCTGCCCCTCTCCCTCTATCACCACACTGTCATCTGCGTCTATGCGTTAGGTGTCCTTTTCACAGTGCTTCTCATGGTGGGCAATTATCTTCTTCGGTCATTTGTTTTTCTACCTTTCCCTCACTAATAGAATGTGAACTTAGTCAGAACAGGTGCCTTATCTGTTCTGTGGACTGTTATATCTGCAGAGACTAGTACTGAATGAATACATTGATAAGTATTACCCATAATTATTATTGTTATTGTATTTACTAGTGTTTATCATTTCTCTTCATTAGCATGAGCACTCTGACAGGTATAAAATGCATTTTACGATGTAAGGGGAAGCATGGTCCCTAAACTCAATGATCCACTAAAACTCTCCAAACATCTCCAAGTAGCTACAGAGGACTCACTTCAGTGGGCATGAAACCCCATTTCACGCATCCTGGTTTGTCATATCAGGATGTTTAAGTATGCATATTAAAAGAAAACTTATTTAGAGCCTCAAAGGATAATGTTACCATGATTAATCTATTTAATTTAGTCTGGATTTGGCCTCGCAAACAAAATTCTTCTAATACAGGGTAAGTAACAAAATCTTAAAGAGTTACAAAACAAATTCTCACTGCAACATCCTGCTTTCATTTATCTTAGTTAGAATTCCCAGCAGACTTGAATACAAAGAAGGCCACATTAAATGATGCATTTCTGAGGTCCTTGCATTGTTTTCTAATCCATTTTCTTTCTATAAAAAAGCATTAAACTCAATGTAGAATTACTGAGTGAAATATCTTTGTTTTTCAATTAAAACCAGAGGGTAATGCAACAACTGAAACTAGTGTAATTGAATTTCTGCTTTGTTAGGCACATATCTGTGGACTCTGTGATATAATCTTTCTCTTTTTTTCTACTGAACAATTAAAATTTGCATGCATTCTCAAGGTGAAGGAGCAACACATACAAGTGTAGAGTACAATGCTAAAGGCTCCATTTTAACCTCCCCCCCTTCTACTCTTTTAAAAGAGGAGCTATAGTAACTGGTTGCTGTACAATCTTTCTTATGGAAACAATTTTAAACTTTCAGAAAAGGTTCAAGTACCAAATAAAGACATTTTTGTTTTCCTGAAACATTGGAGAAGATGGTGCCTCTGCGGAAATGCCCTCATCTCCATTCTTAGATCTTACAGCCATGCAGGGCCCCTCCTGGCTAATGCCCTTCTCACCAGGACCTTGCTCTGACAACCCGCCCCAAGGTGCTTCCAATGCAGACATCTTCCTCACTTCCTGTGGACAAACACCCCATAATGGACACCCAAGATGACGTCCTCTTTGCCCTTGTGGCTTAAACACCCTCACCAGGCAGCGCTGTGCTGTGGACACTCTCCCAGCATTACCTGCGTTCTGATTCCCTGTGCCGAGCCACCACCCGAAGTGGATGCTCTCCGCATCTCACCTAATCTCCAACACTCTTCCCTGGTCAGTCCTTCTCTGGGGGTGCCCTGCTCTCCAGGCCGGGACTGTAGCACGTGGCTCTAGGCCACTGTTGCTCCATTCCTCTGGCACACACGTTAATCTTGCTTGAACTCCCCTAATGGCTTTAAGACTAAAATGGTCAGAAAGACTTGAAATGAAAGGGAAATGAAGAGAAGAGGAAGAGAGAAAATGCTCCAACCATATGTCTATGCATTTACATTGGTATATATGTACATATACCCATAATCCTTTTTTCCTTATTTTTATACATAAATGAGATCATTATATATGTTGATGTGACTTTCCTGTTTTCTCTCAATAATAGTGTCTTGACGATCACTTGATGTCAGCATATGTAATTCTGCCATATTTTTTAATGGCTGCATGGTATTCCACAGCATGGACATACTGTAATTTATTATAACTTATATTATATGCACACACAGACACACACACACACACACACACAGGATAGTTGTCAACTCTTCTTTTCTTGGACATTAAAGCTGATTCCAACTTTTCTTATTTCAACCAAAGCTTCAATTAACATCTTTGCACACCTACATTTTTAATTTCACTATAGAAATCTCATCATGTTAGAGTGACAAGTTTTATGGAAACTTAATCCAGTAATAACTTTGACTTATGACTTCTAGAAAGCTGCTAAAGCATGAAATAATAAGCAAAATGTCCAACGAAAATGGCCTGGAGAGCAGGGCACCCCCAGAGAAGGACTGACCAGGGAAGAGTGTTGGAGATTAGGTGAGATGCAGAGAGCATCCACTTTGGGTGGTGGCTCGCCACAGGGAATCAGAACGCAGGTAATGCTGGGAGAGTGTCCACAGCACAGCGCTGCCTGGTGCGGGTATTTGTCTCATGAAAATGAAAATATTCTTTTAACTGGCATGATTGGAAGAGCACAAAAAGGCTTGCTGACCAAAGCTTTCTCCTGCACAAACTGACAAAGTGCCTGAAATTCTCATACAGCTGTTTTTTTAAGGATTTTACCTATAAAGGTAGTCTGAATGGTAAACATCTTCACTGTGAGAGCTGCAATTAACTCATTACTTCCTATTCCCGTATCAGAGTGGAGTACCTCGGATAAGTAAAACGATACTTAAGAACACGTACTGAGAGATGAAACTGTCAAAGTCAGAGTTAGCTACATGTGAGAATTTAGATAAAAGTTTGATAAATGGAAGAGCCGACATTTGGCCAATTTCTGAGAATGCAGTGCAGTCTGAAGGGCACGTCCTGTTCAAACAAAGGAGGCGGCACTCGTGGGTGGGGCTGGAGTTGGGTGGCTGAAGACTGGGCGGCTGCTGGGGAAGACCGCTGCCTACGACTGGGCGGTTGCTGGGGAAGACCGCTGCCTGTGACTGGGCGGCTGCTGGGGAAAACTGCTGCCTACGACTGGGCGGCTGCTGGGGAAGACCGCTGCCTACGGAGCAGACTGGGGACTCACTTTCAATTACTGTGCACAGGCTTCATGACCTCTTAGGGAACAAGGAAAGACGACAAGTTTAAAAGCTAAGATGTCCCCAAAAGTTGAACTTTGCTTTCATTGGTGAACCACAAGTAGTTTATTTTTAAAATACTCTCTATTCTACTTTAACAATTTTATTATATAAACGTAAGAAACTATGATACCATATAAAACAAGTGTATAATTGCAATCCAGTACTCTTCAGCAACTGTACTTGAATGAGAACCTTACATTAACAGTTTGGTTAGTACAGTCGTCAGTCGTTAGCTTTTCAGAGATATTAGGGCTGTGCCAATGTCACCATAACATTTGAGAAATGATGTTGTCATATTTAATGAGTGTTGTGATGTAATTCTGTTGAGGTTTGAAGATAATGTAGGTTTTTTAATTAAATTAAATTTTGCCCTTGGAGAGGCAATTTTGTTAAGTAACTATAACTATGTTTGTGGAACATCTCCATTGTTTAAAAATAACTTCACTTAAATTGTATCACTTTTTTATAAGAAAAAATTATGTAGAAAAAGATCAATCATTAATTATGTTATTTTGTAAAATCTAACACCCTTTAAGAATAACTTAAACAGGGCAATCAGACTATTACACTTACAGGGCAAAAAAATAAAAGGATCATTTTATTCAGAATTCCATCCGCCGGTAAGTGGGGCAGGGTATCAGTAAGCAACAAAGTTACCAAGACAGGCAAGTGAGAGGCTAGGAAGAAACTGGTGTGTGTGTCAGGTTACAGGGACTGAGACAGGTACCCACAAGGAGACTGGGGTGTGCAATGGTGGACAACCGAAGAATTGAATGAGGTTTAAGCAGGCTAGTCTGGGCTTGTCACAGTCAATGTAAGGGAATCAAATGCTTATGGAGGCTGGTAACAGACTCTTAAGAGAGTAAAACGCATAGCACCCCTTTACAGTGACCCCGACCTCCCGTCCAACACCACCCTTACTCTCCCAGGAGGGACAAAGACAAGGATATATCCAGAGCGCTGGTAAGTGATGTGTCAGGTGCACAAAACAGCTGGCCTGGGCTGAGGCTGAGCATTGAAGATGCAGGCTGAAAGTATTGCAAAGCTTCAAGAACCATGTTCTCTGCACCGCCAGGTTGTCCTGGTCTTTCAAAGGTCTTGTATTTCCCAAAATTCATTTGAGATGAAAGACAGACCTGGTTCTTCCATTTCTCAGAGGTCTTATATGGGAATTCTAGGGGTTCTGTATGGGAAGCACTGAGCTATTTATTAAATTTTCAGGACTCTTTCATCTTAGAAAGCCTGAGTTCTTTGGATCACTAATTACACTTGGTTAGTACCCATTTTATTCTGCTGGGTCAAAGGTCCAAGTGGTCTTCCAGAATGTAGCCATTTCACCAATATCCCTACCTTACCAAAGGAACACCCTTAAATATTGGCAACAGTGCCCTTTCTCCCATCTAAGCACTGACCAAGCTGGACCCTGCTCAGCTTCCAGGAACAGATGAGATTGGCGTGCACAGGGTGCTATGGCCGCAGACTGGCGACAGCACCGTTTCTAAAGGAGGCTTCCTGGAATCTCTTCTCTGCCCTGTTATGAGTGGTCTCTTCTCTTAGAAACAAATTAAGAGCCATGGCAACTGATTTTAGGATTAGGGTAGGACATAAACAGCTCCTACATTCCACAGGCTTTGATGAGGCAGGCTTTGAATTTTCTCTCAGACTTATAATCTCCCTCCTTATGTCCTTTGGGGCACAGAACTTAGAGTCAGAAGAGGTTCCTATTAGAGCTACTATGTCTGGGACCATCACCACAAAACAGGAATATCTTGGGGGGAGGAAGTAGAGATAAAACCCTCCACATTGACGAACAGTGACTCTATTTTGGGGGATAGTTCCTTAGGTATTTGTAGGTCCTTTCCTCTCCTTGGTTAGAATGAAAATTCTTGTTTCAAATTCAGGACACTCAGTAGTGATTTCCTCACTCATAATCAGAATATTATCTTCAGGCTCCTCTGTCACTAGCAACCTAGAGCCCCGGCAAACATCTAATAGTCACCGATGGTGGGCGCGGTGCCGAACTTGGGACCAGTGAAGATGTCACAGTCAGGACACGGTACCCACTGAATTCTATCCTGAAGGTACTAGGCTATGCTTAACGATAAGAGTTTGACCCAAATGACAAGCTGCTGTTTCACAAACTTTTGAGAAAAATAATCCTGTGACTAAACCTAAGAATCTTCCCAGGGTTCTGAAGAGAAGCCGTTTTTAACCAGAAAGATAGCCCATGGCTAACAAGGGAGAGAATTTCTTCTCCCTTCACGGGACATGGGTTGAGATGTTAGGCTTGGCACGCTGCCTGCAGGGCATATCTGAGGGGAGACCTATAAGCAAAGGGGGCGTATGTTCACTGATCGCAGACAGTAGTGAGAACTGGGATGTGTTTGCTAATCTTTCAGGAGTTCCCACACTGATTGAGTCATTACTAGGCACGCCTTCGCTGGGACTTTTCATATAACCTGGAAGAATATTATGAATCCTCCTGAGCCAAGAAGCAAAACTGAGTCGAAAGAAAAAAGTTGTAAAACTTTCAATTTTGAAATTTATCAAAAATAATATTGACTTAAGATACAACAATGGTTTGCTTGCCCTTACAAATTTTGTAGCTGTTTAATTACTTGCAGTCATAGCTCAGTCCCTGTAATTTTTAGAACATCTCCAGGTGAAAACAGACTAAAATGACTGTATTCAAAATTCATGAACTACTGTTATGCACACAGTTTAACAGGTCATCATGAGTCACCGCCTTTACCTGTGGATGTTTGTTCTGTGTTATTTTAGGACACAAGCTCCATGAGGTGCACTTAGTCATTTTTGTTGTCTGCTTCCGGATAGGTAGTATTCAATTGCATCAATGTGTTGAATAAATGAAGTTATTATCTAACAAATTCAAGCTCTACTACAAGACTTTCAGACAAGTTCTCCGCTAGCATAACAAGATATGACAGATGGTTTTATTCTCAATTTCTACCAAAACTACTAAAATTTTCAAACATATCCCCCAGGGTTAGAGACTAAATTCCAATGTAATTTGCATGTGTAGCAGTAATCTTTCCTGCGAAGTTAACATTAGTGACTTGGAAAATGACAACTACACAAGTCCCTTAATTCTAAACATCTACTGAAGAAAAAGAAAGTGTAACATCCCTTACTAAACAAAAATCAAGAAATATTTCTATTCTATTTTAAAACTTTTGAAGGTACCACTAAATTATACTATCAAAGCCAAAAGAAAAAAAAAAAAAAACAGGAGGAAATCATTAACAACATCGTTTAGGATGACTAAAACTCTGGAATTTGGAAACTTAAAAAAATAAAGTAAAAACGAATCAAAGAAACTGAAAATACAATCTTAATACCATCAGGACCCAGACTCTTTGGAGTCAGGTGAATAAAAAATGATTTTAAAAAGGTTATGAAAAAGAATGTTCCTTGGAAATGGCTAGAGATAAATGTGTTTAGAGTAATTCAAGGTAAAGATGGTTTGCAGCCAGACTCACTACTGAGGGATTACCACTGGTCCCATGTAGGCCAGAAACTTCCCCAAACAGGTAAGAGGCCTCAGTCTACACGGGCAAATTCCTGCAAGTTGTATGAACAATTGTTTGAAAAACTTTCATCTCTTTGTAGTCATAGACAGCAAGTTTTGGAAGTTACATTTAAGATATTATTGAATATTAAATAGAAGCAATGATAATATTCATGTCAATTTAACAATCTAGAGAGATAACACACTTTCATATGTATAAATGAATTCATGCATATTCTTTCTCTTAATGTTTACTTTCATTCATTATTTCATTCCACAAACAGGCAATAGAAGCAGAGATTGATGTAGAGTCTGGTTAATGCAACATGAAGTTCCCCAAACCAGCAGCAGGACCCTCAGGATTTGTTAAGCATTAAATCTGTAGCCTCCACCTAGGATTTACTGAATCAGAAATTCTGAATGTCAGACCTAACAGTCTCATTGTAGTAATTTCCCAGGTAATTCTGACGCACACTAAAATTTAGGAAGAACTGTCTAAATTATAAATTATCAATAATCAGTGTCCCCTTTTATTCTTGATCATTGTAATTACTCCCTTGGCACTCTCATTTTCCAAAAAGGGCAAAATTTGAAGTTTAAGAACATTCCCATTAGGACAATGGAATTCCTTGCTAATCCAGTATTCCATTAGTTTCATGTTAAATATGAAGCACTTTAACATAGTCACAAAAAGTTACTTTTAGTTGATGCATCTTCACATTCTGTGAACAAATGTGTGCTGAGCTATCTGTGATAATTGAGCATAAAGCTTAACACTATTAAACAGATAATTTTTTTCAGTGATAATCTGTAATACACACTCTTCCTAAGGCATGTGAATTTAAACATTTCTAGGAATATATTCTAATATAGTCCAAATATGGTGAACAACTTGGCAAAGTTTAATATTTTTCTGGCCAACAGCTGCTTGTTTAATTGCTTAACATTAGGAAACTGGAAAGTGGTGTGATTATATATGTAAAGCCAAATATTAATTAGGATCAAGTAAATATAATCCCTTAGATCTCTGTGGTATCTAATCTATACACATCTTGCCGTGATAACTGATTAATGATTAAACAAAGGCCAGATACTTCAGAGGAATTTGCATCATATGCCAGAATTTAATTTTCTACTTCAACTTACTTTTTAAAATGTTAATGGCATAAAAACAAATCAATAAGACTTGGATTTTAAATCAAGCCTTTCTTGTGCTTAAGTGTAAACAAGAAATCAGCGCAAATTAAAATAGAACTTATTGTAATCTACCAAGACATGTGCATTTGGGGGATAAATGATCATAATTAAAAGTCATAGAATCTTCTCCTCAAGTCTACTCTGAAGCCACATAGACATATCTGAACTGGCTCTCTTCATTATCTCTACAGAAATTAAAGATGTAATTATTCTGTTGAAAGGAAACAATAGAGACTGCTTTCTAAATAGGAACTGTCCTCCTTTCAAAAGAGAATGAACTCTTTCATGTCCACAGTGACTCACTTGGAAAATGGTGAATTGGGATGGGGAATCCTTTATCTAGAGGTCAGCAACACTGTCAATCAATCTTCAGAAGAATGTGAGCTCCAGGGGTGGGTGACTGCTCTGAAGCACATTTTAGGGGCATTTCAAGGCTCTAGGTGACTTGCACAATTGTTCTGATTCCTTAAAAAACTATACTTTCTGGTAAATGATGTAGAAAATGTGACTGAGCTGGTAGTAATTCAATTGACAATGAGAAATAGTTCTCACTGAGCTGGGATAATGAACCAGATGATGAAATGAATAAAGTGAGCATATCGGGCCAAAGCAGAGAAGAGAGTCAGGTCATGTGATGCCTTCAGTGCCCTCGATGAAACGCTGGCTAGATTGAGTTCAGGCTGAATGCAAATGTATAATGACATGGCCATTTTTGTAAGAGAATATTATTCATTTCTTCACTAATTATAAATTATCGTCTACTCTTTAAGGGTATAAATGATTAATATAGTATTTCCAACTTTACTGACCCGTAAAAAAGTTCAGCTGCTGTGGTAGAGTAGCGATGCACCCCAACACACTAACCACTAGCCCAGCGCTAAATGAAGACGTACAAAGAGACAGAAGACTGTTTGTGGTGCAAAACAACTTTGTAATCATCCATAGAATAAAATTAATTCATATTAATTAGATGTTTAAGCCATCTTTTCCTCAATTTGATTATGAAACAAATACATGTTTAGTGGAGACAGACTAGAAAATACGGACAAGCAAAGAGATGAAAATAAAAGCACCCACCATTCCCCTTTTCAGAAATGACTACTCTTAACACCTTCCTTTAAAAAGACACATGCTTAAAGCAAAAAAACAAAACAAACAAAAAGTTAAACACAGTGGCATTGCACCCAGTATTTCTTTACATCTGCACAATTCAAACATCTAACAGCTTTATGCCTTATGTTATTACCCACATCACTGAAATAAAAGCAACAGAAGTAGCCTTCAGGATTCTCAGGAAACAGTGCTGGGAATGGAAAACATATTTAATGTACTTAGTCTCTAGAAGCTTCAGAAAGAGGATTTAAAGAAATAAATTAACCTATGACGTTGTTTGGGTGTACACAATGCTTTAAGGTATTAAAAATGGCTATCCTTATTTTAAAAGGAGGAGGCCATTTGCACTTTGACTTGTCAAGAACAGATATAAATTGTAAAAAGTCTCCAAACAAAATTTGTATCCAACTGCTCTCTGTTTGTATCTGTCTGGGTATGTCTATATATGTATATTATAAATATGAGATAATTTTCTACCTCCAGATGGCATTGTTAAAATTAATAGCAAGCACTTGTAAGGATTGAGTATTCTAAAATTCTCAGAAATACAGAAACTCAAATGCTTTTCAAGTTCATGTGATCTAAGATTAATACTTAGTAAACAAAAGCTAGCTTAAGTGGTTAGTTTAGTAAAGAGAGACAGACAGGCAGAGACAGAGACAGAAAGCAAAGAACTGTGCATTGTTTTTCCGTAGACCCGTTCAGGAAAGCCTGGCCACGCTACCAGTGCCATGTCTACATACAATAAGCCCACTAAAAGGAAGAGCTCGGTGGCTTTCTCTTAAGATAATCGGATATTCACAGTGGTGTCTGCCTTGGAAAATAATAAGCCAAATGGTAAAAGTCTTGTCTTTTCCTGGCCTCAGGAGGCACACCCAGCTGCTTAAAAACCCTGATGTGCTGAACACACAACACTACACTCACTGTCAACACACATTGGCCCTTGGTGGTGAGAACTGTAACCCCCTTTCCCCCTAGGTACTCCATTTTCTGATTCAAGGTTTCAGGAGAAGAAGGGTGCATTAAAGCTTGTTTTTCATTCTATTCATATATGGTGAATATCTGAGTTCTCTTTAGAGATTTATTGTCAAAATGAAAACAACATGCTTTTAGTTCTACCTCTGAGAAGTTAGTTGTTAAGAAACTAAACCAGGGTGATTTTTATCCTATGAACACGTCTATACATATCAAGTTTTCTACAACAGCTATACATATTACTTTTTATACACAGCAAAAACTATCTAAACAACAACAGAGTGGTGAATTTTTAAAAGATGGCTTGGGATATTCTTAGCAGTTAAAAATAAAAAATATGTATAAATGTAACCAGCCAAACATGTAGAAATTTAATCCTTATGAAAAATTCTTGGAGAAAATTGATCCTGGAAGCTGCACTCCCAAACCACTACTAGTGATATCTAAATAAATCTTCTGAAAAGGTTTCCTGTATTAAATAATGCCCAAGTGGTGATGTCAGTAAATATTTCCAGGATAACCAGAGGACTGTTCATTGTGATATCATCTTCTCTGGTTATAAATGCACTCCAAGCACTCGGAGTTTTTCCTAACATAATTACTAGCAGGGTAAAAATGAGCTATAACTTTTATAAAAAGGCTATGATTTTTACTTTTAAGGAAAAGAAAGACAAAATGGGTTAGAGTTATAAATATAAAGTTACAAAGCATACAAAGTTTTAAAAATGTAACAATACAATACCTTATTACATTAGTTAATAAACATACAACCTGGAGCTGTTGTTTACAAATATCTTCTCCCATTTGTCTGGTTGCCTTTTTCCTTTGTTGGTGGTTTCCTTTGCTGTGCAGAAGCTTTTGAGTTTGATAGTCACATTGATTTGTTTTTGGCATTACTTCCCTTGCCTTCGGGGTCAAATTCATAAAATCTTCTCTAGGACCAAGGTTCCCTAAGTTTACTATCTATGTTTCCTTCTATGTAATTTATTCTTTCAGGTCTTATATTTAGGTCTTTGATATACTTTGATTTAATTTTTGTATGTAGGGACAGTCTGTAGTCTAATTTCATTATTTTGGATGTGGCTTTCCAATTTTCCCAGCACCATTTATTGAAGAAGTTTTCTTCATTGTGTGTTTTTGGCCCCCTTGTTGAAAATTATTTGGCAATATACATGTGAGTTTATTTCTGGGCTCTCTGCTCGAACAAAAGGTTAATATTCAAAATATATAAAGAACTCATACAACTCAACTCCAAACAATCCAATTAAAAATTTAGCAGAGGACCTAAACAGACACTTCTCCTAAGAAGACATACAAATTGTCAACAGATGTATGAAAAGATCCTCAACTTCACTAATTATTAGGAAAATGCAAATCAAAACTCTCAATACCACTTCACACTTGTTAGAATGGCTACGATCAATTAGATGAGCAACAACAGGTGCTGGAGAGGTTGTGGAGAAAAAGGAATCCTCAATCACTGCTGGTTGGAATGTAAACTGGTAGAGCCACCATGGAAACCAGTATGGAGGGTTCTCAAAACATTCGGATTAGAGTTACAGTATGACTCAGCAACCCCTCTGCTGGGTATCTACCCCCCAAACTTGAAAACATTCACAAAGATATGTGCATCCCTGTGTTCACTGCAGCATTAACATGGTGGCCAAGACATGGAAACAACGAAAAGTGACTCTTGTTAGGTGATTGGATAAAGATGCGGTAGATATGTGCAATGGGATACTACTCAGCCATAGGAAAAGATGGAATACTTCCATTTGCATCAACATGGATGGACCCTGAATGTATCATGCTCAGTGAAGTGAGATGGAAAAAGTCAACAACCATATGATTCCATTCACATATGGGACATAAAACCGACAGCAACAAATGAACAAAGAAACACAAAACCCCACAAAGACAACAGTGTGGTGTTTACCAGAGAGATTTGTGGGTGGGTAGTAAAAGGTGAAAGGGGTCAAATATATGGCGAGGGAAGATGATTTGACCTTGGGTGCTGAGCACACAATGCAATATGCAGGTCATGTATCACAGAAATGTATACTTGAAGCATATATAAACTTATGAACCAATCTCACCCAATAAATTTAATTAAAAAATAAAAATATAAACTTACAACCCAACTGGTAGTACATACAAAAAAAGACAT
>VMDR010015350.1:0-22392 GCA_007922815.1 Macrotus californicus | reverse complement strand
AAGGGAAGAAGTCTGCTGTCCACAGTGAATTGTGTCCTTGATTGTGAGAATGTACGTGGGCAGAGTGACTCATGACAGAGTCGGTGGAGAGATGGGGGCTCATGTGGTGCCCTAGATGTCCATTCATTGCTGGGAACTATTGCCCTGAATAAGGATGGCAGCCAAAAGAGGGTCAAAGACACTGTGGAACTGATAAAATGGTGGATGCTAACACACCATAGAGAGAGCCAGATATAGGACATATAGGAAGTTCTGAGTCAGGCATTTAAATTAGGGCAGGCTGAAGATCAGTAAGGGAGAAGGGAGACATGAAGTCAGATGTGGTCTGTTAGGAGGTCTGCCCGTAGGTCTGTCTGTGGGTCTGCTTGTGAGTAAATCAGTCAGTAGGTCTGCAGAGTATAGGGAACCTATTCGTGTGCGATGTGACCTGTGGCTCAGCTCTGGTTCTGAAAGCAGACAAATACGTGTTGGCATGCAGGGAACATCCGTGGATAGGTCTCCTGTGGGGAATCAGGCATGCATTGTCCCTAGGCCACTTTTAAACTTGCTCTTGCAAAAACTCCCTCACCTGGGATGGAGACAGCAGAAATTTACTGTGACTTGTGCTAGACTTCCCAAGCATGGATGTAAACAGCTCAGCCTTCTCTCCTTTACATTTGTAAATGACCTTTCTCTTTGAGGCAACTGGCAACATTCTTTCCCCTGTTATCTGTAAAAAGTATCCACCCAAAGCCAACCTGTGCATAGTTAATGAGAACCATCTGAGAGGGTCAATAAAACCCTGTACAGGCGAGGAGTGGGGGCCCTCTCTCTCACTGAGAGAGTGTCCAGGCCGGCGCTCTCTCTCTCTCTCTCTCTCTCTCTCTCTCTCTCTCTCTTTCTCTCTCTCAGAGAGCGGCCAAGCTATCCCTTTTCTCCACCGGATTCCTTTAGTCCATGTGAATTTGTTTGTCACTTGTCCAGGGATATAGGACAAGCATTCCACAACAACATGCGGTCCTGCCAGACGGGACCGCACAGCAGAGAAGGCAGCCATGAGGTCTGTCTGCCTGGGAGGTCTGCCTGGAGAAGATGACAGCAGAGCTGATGTGCCACGTCCAATGGCAACCATGCTGTCTGACAAAGTCAAGGCATGGAGGGATGGCCTTCAAAGAAGCGTGGAAAGCCTGGTGGACGTGGCATTAGTGGTTCTGCGTGTGCTGTACTGACTATCCTATTTCTTAGTATTCTAACCTTTATAGTTCTGATTATTTTAAATTTGATTAGTGTGATCATAATATTGCAAATGAACCAATCATTATCGGCAATCAAAGTTCCTGGATCTTGCTAGAACAGGGAAGTCAAAATGAGACTATGTCTTGGATCAAACCCAATATGACTATTGGGAAAATATTAGAAAAGTTAGAAAAACAGTCCATAGGAAAGCCCAAGGGGCCCGCTCTGGCGGGATATTACCTACCCAGGAGAAATACCCCGATAAAGGAAGAAAATAGAAAAGTCCCACCAACTATTCAGACCAAATATGGCCCAGCTTATAAGTTAAACGGAAAGGAGGCCCCCCCACTAAAGGGAGAACGCAACATAATTAGCTTGGTAGTGGGGATTTTAGGGGAATTGCTAATAGGAATTTTATTATTATTCTTCCTATGCTTGTTTTATTCAAACCTAAAACAAGTATCTCGAGATGAAGTAGAGAATGAGAAGGAAGTTACTCAGGCTTCTATAGAAAGTCAATCTATTGAAAAATCACCTACTGTTGTGTATTTGATTAATGGTAAAAGGTTATTATTTAAGTTACTGTGTAATTCCTTACCAGGAACTTCCCAAAAAGAACTTATGAGCAAATTACATCAAGCAGAGTTGTTCAGCCCTAAAAATATTTACACCCCGATAATAACACCTGGTTATATAAAGGATAACCAGCCAGAATAAACAGGGTCTTATAATCCCCTCCCTACTATTCCAGAATTACTTTATGGGGCTTATGCTAAAGAAGGGCATATTTGGTACCCTCCATTAGGAAAAAAGAACATGCAGATATATCTAGTGCCTACTGACCCCCCATTGCCCTTTGCAGGAGTCTATATTGAAGGCATAAGAATAGTCAATAAAAATGAAAAACATGTTCCTTGGCAAAGTTTGCCTGCTATGGAACGACTAGCATGCCAAGGTCCCCCTGGACGCCAATTAAGCAAAGAGCAAAAGAATTCTATTCGGAGATAGTTAATCAAACTTAAATCAGTTCACCCATTGTAAGTTAGTAAAACAAAATAATCTTACAGAAACACATAGTAATAGAAAGGGCACTTGGTTCATAACATTTTAGTAAAATAAAATTAAAAAATAAACATAGATCATGGATCAACCATTAACCATAGGCAAAGGAGTTAATTGAAATTCTGTCTGGCAAGTTAAGTATTTGTTCTCAATTTCTAAGACCATTGTATAATAAATTATGATTTTTTGCTTGATTTAATCATAAATCTATAACCTTAAAAAGTTAAGGCTTGCCAAAAAATCTGTATATAAGCAATGTGAAAAGTGACAATAAAGTGGAACAGCTTTGCACAGACATCAAGTTGTGTAGTTGCCTGTCTCCCACCGCTGACACCTTACGCACCTTCGGAAACCCCCTGGATCCTGCGGCAGCTGGACTGCGGCACTGGTGGAGCTACTGGGACTTGTCTGGCCAAGCACGCAGACGTATGAGAGGTGCTTGGAGCTGAATGGCAATTCAGGGTATAAGAAAGGTACCTCTCACGAGAGAGATTTATGGTCTGTTTCTGAAAAGAAGGGCCGGAGGGGTAAGTAATGCTGAGCTGCAGACTTCTGCTTCTCTGAAGGATATACAAAGAAGTCATCCTCCTGCTATGGGGACTCTTAGCATGGAACTTTAGAGCCTGATGTAAGCTCTCTCCCTCTGGTTGTTATTTATTTATTTATTTTTGGCATGTAGACGTTCTGGACTTTTTGTCCTGTTCCCTGCATGGACAGGAGAGCTTGTGGGACCAGGAGATGCAGGGCCCACCAGGGGCTTAGACCCTACAGAGGATGAGAGCCCATTTCTGGAGGCAGGGTCCCCTGCTGGGACATGTACCTCCCTGGGCTCCACCCTCTGGGACAGTGTAACATGGCACATGGTTTCCTGAACTGCTACCTGGAGGCTGAGGACAGAACACCCCAGATCCTGAAGCAGAGAGCTACTGCAACAGGATGGCGACTCTGAAACCCACATTGCACATTCTAGAGAGGATGGAGATCTGTTTGTGTGACTGGCTAATGGACAGATAAGGATATAGGGGATTTCTAAGCATGGTTTTGGCTTGTAGCCTTTTGGGAAGCAAGGGAAGGTCTGGGTCTCATGGAAAAGGAGGGCTCTGAGCAGGAGTGCTCTCAGCCCCCACCCTTAGTATTGGAACCCCATTAATAAAAATCTGTTTCCTTCAACACAATTATTGGGTCATATGTAAAGGTACCAAGTGGCTGAGCCGCAGTTTGCATGGTTACAAGAAGAGGCACCCTTAGTATCTTTTAATTTGTCAGAATTCATCTATATAAGCTCAGAAATCTTAATCAGACCTTGCATTTATCATAGACCTCCTTCATCCATTGACCAAGCTGTTGAGATTTGCAAACTTTTACATTCAGATGAAGTTCCTTATAAATAAATTAAAATCCTCATGAAGTACCTGGCCTTCAATGCTCACAGGCTTTGATTTGAGGGCCACAACCACATTTGAGGTACAAAAGACCCAGGAAGCCAGAGGAATCTGCCCAGTTTGTCAGACCACTTCTGTCTTTGTTTTTGGAGGTGCATAAAAAACAGGTCAGAGTCACTTCCTTTGGGAGAAATGGGTGCAGGGCTGGCTGCGGGTGGAGAAGTAGGGAAAAAGAAGGCAATTTTATCTTTTAATTCTGTATTATATTAAATTATAATTTAATTTTTGAAAAACTTTACAGGAATGTATTGGTATATTATGTCTGTAAATACGAGTATGTAAAAATGTATACCATAAAAAACAGAGTCTGGCAATTTTCTTATGATTTGTTCTATCACATGATTAATAACAGTTGCTTTGACAATAGTTGTTATATTTTGACTCATGGTGCACTTCCTCAGTTTTTCTTACAGTAAACTTTTCTACCTGTACAATTGCCTTAGGTGAATTTCTTGGTTAAGGGATAGGAAATAAGGTAAGGCTCCTAGGTGAGAATGGAGCAGGAGAGGCAACTACAGGCCAGAGGAAGGATAGGGTGATCAATCAAGCTTTCTTTTTGCATCTTGGCATATTGACTATTTTAAGCTGAAGGAATTTGCGAAAAGAACAGAAGCAGGAAGGTCACTCTGATCTACTTACCCCTCTGGCCCTTCTTTTCAGAAACAGACCATAAATCTCTCTTGTGAGAGGTGCTGCCTTTCTTATACCGTGAAGGAAAGGAGCATCCTCATCTCTGAAGCCACGGGGACTTGGGGAAGAATCCTAACAAACAGGCCTTGCTAACTTCCCCCATTTACTACAATTACCTCCTGTTCCTTCACGTGCCCCATTCTTCCATGACTGTCCACTCCTCATCAACCCTAGCACAGCAGTGCACAGTTCTGTTTCTTTGGCTCTTCGTTTCCTTGTGAAGGTATCCACATCACATAAAATTTATATGAAATAAAATGCTTTTCTCTTGTTAATTGTCTTTGTCAGTTAAATTTTTAGACCTAGTCAGTGACTGACTCTTGAGAGGGTTGAGGAAAACTCTTGCCTCCTTTATACCTCTTTCCCTCTCCTTGTTAAGATATCTCCTTCTTTAAAAGATAACATACCCCATAAGAGGGCCTACCTCTTATTTTTCAGTGCAAAATTGTGATCCATGGAGCTTCCAGGGCTAATTTAGGAGTCTCTCCCAGGTTGTATGGAGAAAGTCACAGACATAAGTAATGGTGTTAAGTATTTTCTCTTCCACTTTTCTGTATATATTTGTGTGAAATTTTACTCAGATTTTGTGGTCACTTTGCACTACTTTACGTGCATATGAATACTATCATGCTTACTTATATTGTATTCTTATATTGGCATAGAAGAGTCTTTGGTTGGGAAAATTGCTTTATTTCCCTGCAAAATGATAGACAAACTGTAAAATAAGCTGATTAAACAAAAGCAAGACTGTCAGGAAAAGTCACACAATAGGTATCCAATTTAAGTGAATAATACTTAGGAAAGAGAGACAAAGAACCAGCAAGAATACTGTAAGTGTGCCTAATTCTGCCTGCCTTTCCACTCAATGACCTGGGCTTGACTGAGCTTGACTGAGAATGTAGGGGAGCAAAATTTGCCATCCCCAAAATATGTCTCTTTGGCACTGAGGCAGGAGATAGTCAGGAAGGAGGAAACTCCGGAGGTGCCCTAGGGCTATGATAAAGGACATCAATACAGGACAGAGACCCTGATCTAAGACCTGTTGTTCCCGCTTTCTGGAAAAGCACTGAATAATGGTGAATCACGAATACACCTGTGGAGAAGATGCTACATGACCCCTGCTTCATTATAATAGCATTATAATAAATTAACACTGTGCAACCCTCTTCTCCAGTGGCCAATAAAGGAAAATCATGGGAGACCACATGTGCAGTAGCTTGAAGTAATATAACTACTTGTACGTGCACAATAAAAGCCCATCAGAACTAGCCAGGATATATCTGCCCTACAAGAACAGAATCCCTCCAGCTCAGGAGGTCAATCTCTGCTCAGAGTTGGCCCATTCCCATGTTCTGTGGAGTGTACTATCGCTTAATAAATCTCTCTCTCTCTGCTGTAAACGCTCTGTGTGTTTGGTTTAATTCTTTGTCCACTATCACCAAGAACCTGACTACCTGTGCCCACCTCTGACAGCATGAGTAAAAATTTAAGAAGCAGGACTTGGGAAGTTTTTCTTTTTACCTTCCCCTTAACTGCCTAGAGAAAATCTAGATAGAGGGCTTATTCCAGGGGGAGAACTATTATCAGAGATAACTATAAAGAATGTGGGCCAGGTGTGGTGGGCTGGGGGGAGCAAGGCAGGTCCTGGAGTTCAAAATCCTTTTTTTAAAAGGATTTCATTTATTAATTTTGAGAGAGAGAGGAAGGGAAAGAGAAAGAGAGGGAGAGAAACATCGATGTGAAAGAGAAATATTGATTGGTTGCCCCTCAGGGACTGAACCTGCAACCCAGCACTTGCCCTGACCTGGAATCAAACCAGTGACCTTTCGCTTTGCAGGATGATGCCCGACTAGTTGAGCCACACCAGTCACAGTTCAAAGTCCTTTTTTGCACCATTGTCTCTGCATGCCATGGCAAACATTTGTTTACCAAACATTTGTTCTTCCCATCTTCCTGTGTATTGTTTTTCTCCCCTTTGAAGTCCCAGACCCCTATGCCCTTGCCTTAGCTCAGGATGTTATATAAGCTTCAGTTACCTGGATGCCCTTTGGGCCCTCATCCTTATTGAGCTCCCGTACATATACAATTAAATCTGTTACTTTCTCTTGTTAATCTCTCTTATGTTGATTTGATTATCAGACCAGCCGAAGAACCTAGAAGGATAGAAGAAAAAATTTTCCTCCCCAACAGGAGACAGGAATCTACTATTGCCCCAGGCCTTACTTCTGAAGTGATGCTTGTCACAGAATGAACATCTTGTCATTCTGAATGCAATTCTAGTATATGAAAAGCTGCCATTTCTGTTGGGCATGCCTCCAAACACAAGCCAAGCAAGCACTTTGGTGTACGTGAAAGTTCAACCTAATCTAAACTTGGAGAAAAGACTTGCTATGTTGATTGTTTTGAGAACAGGTTTCTTGGACTTCAAGACGGGACAGTAGTCTGGAACCTATGTGGAGGGGGGAAGTTGGTCACCATCCAATGGTCTGTGCCCAGCATTCCTGGCCCATTGACATATTTCATTATGTTACTCTACCCACTACCAGTGAAACCACAAAGAACGGACCCATATCCCAGGGCCTAATGGATCCTAAGAGCACCTTGTTTTCTTTCCAGGCCATGTACATTTCCCAGTCATAGCTAGAGATTCAAGTACACTCAAAACTTAAGCCTACCAGTAGAAACAGGTCTGACAATGATCATGAATAATTATGACTTCCTGGAATGAACTATTCTAACTGCCAGACAAATAGCCATCTCTGATCTGCCTTTAGTAAATTTAATCTTCACTCTGGGGTAGCTGTTCCAGGTTTCCCAGGACTCTCTGCAGGGATCCACTGCCATCCCAGGGCCTGAAAGTGATTGTTGTGCATGGTACGACTTCATGTGGGGCTTTATTTGTAGGTGAAGGAATGAGTGAATTGGTGAGTTCCATGTGGAATCTCTCACCTGCTGAACTAAATAGCCAGTGAAGTGGCTCAAGTCTTAGGGTACAAGCAAGCCAGTCTGGATGTCTTGGTCACAATGGTCTTAAACAACAGAATTGTTCCTTCCTCTCTGTTGGCCAACCAAGGGGTGAACTGTATCCTAACAAAACTGTTGTTTTTAGGTTAACACTGGAGGCAAGGTAGAGCAATCAGACTCCTGTATATAGAAAGAGGTAAAATGCCTAAGGTGCCCTGATCAGCAGCCTGAAACATCTTCTCTTGTCTGCTCTGGGAACCCTTGGCCTGTTGTTTCGGATAGGACTTCAGGTATTATTAATGACTTTGCTTTTCTGACTTGCTGTTCTAAACATCCTTCAGTGTCTCCTATAGCAAAGCCAGAGACTAGCACCACAATCCTTATGGTTTCAACAGCCTCAGGTACAAGTTTACTAGCGGAGTGGAATATGACAATAGAAGCTACCATTTGGAATCAGGAAGTGGATTGAGGAACAAGGATTAACTCGTCTGGAGATTGCTCCCTGTAGACTGGCCTCCCAAGGAAGAAGTTGGCTCCCTGTGGAAAGAGTTTGTTTGAGCTACAGAAAGTGGTTAAAGCTGAGAGTGAAATGAATAAGCATTCTGGCAGAATGTTATATGGTAGAACAGGGTTGAAATGGTATGTCATGGTAAATGGCTGCATCCACAAGACTTAGACCACAGCCCAAGATGACATTAAGGGGAGGCAGCTGCATCCTCAAACACAAAGCTGGTAAGTCCAGAGGCTAGGGTTCATCTCCTGAACTCTTAACTGGCTCTGCTAAGTCTGTGTTCTGTCCCACATGGCAATGGGCATTGGAGGGGAGAGGGGTCACACACTTGTCACTGCCCACCTCTATTATTTTCTCTAATCAACACTGTTCCAGGCTTGGTGCATGTACTGTCAGCTGTCCACCCTGTTTGGTCAATAATGCCCATAAAATCATTTCTCACTTTCATCCTGCATTCCAGGACCAGCCAAGACCCACCTAACCTTTCTTATGAATGAGAAATGGTATGAGGTATTTCCTCAAAATAAATTAAGTTCAAAATCAGAGAAAAGAGCACACTCAAATGGCATAAAAAAAGATTTAACAAAAGAAAAGGGCCACCTTGGCCAGGTGGCTCGGTTGATTGGAGTGTTCTGTGCACCAAAAGGTTGTGGGTTTTGTTCCTAGTCAGGGCACATAACCTAGGTTGTGAGTTTGATCCCTGGTTGGGGTACATTCAGGAGGCAAACCTATTAATGTTTCTCTCTCTCTCTTTCTTTCTTCCCCATCCTCTCTCTCTAAAATCAATAAACATATCCTTTGGTGAGGAATAAATAAATATAAATAAATACATACATACATACATGGCATATGGAAACCAAAAGAGAGAGAGAGAGAGGAAGGAAGGAAGGAAGGAAGGAAGGAAGGAAGGAAGGAAGGGAGGAAGGAAGGAAAGGGCACAGGACCAGCTGGGTCATTTGTTGACTTAGTAGAAAAAAGACTTTTGCTTTATTATCTGCATATTGTAGAAGGAAATGAGAGGCAAATTATGGTAAATGCAAGGACAGCATTTCCCCCTCATTCACATGTGGTATGAATAGAAGTATTTCTATAAAGTTTTCCACCAATATTTCAATTTTTTGTTCCAATGTGTTTTAGAAGGCAGAGATACAGTCTATAGCACAGGTGGCAAACACAAGACCTGCAGGCTGAATCTGGCCCTCCACCTTGTTTTATCTGGCCTGACACCTTGTTTCTACCTGGTGGCAATGCCGAGCTCTCGCTTAACTGTTAAGGAGTACTTACATTTGTACAGTCCTAAAATTACATTTAGCTCTTTAAAGGCAACTGCAAGGCTGATGTGGCCTCCGGTGAAAACGAGTTTGACACCTCTGGTCTATAGGATTTCACAGTTAAAAATTAAGGCATTATTGAAATGAGTCTTACTGCTTGCTGCCTAGCATCCACTTCTTCCCACTGGCATCAGTCCACTGGATTTCCTTGAACAAAATTAGCCAAATAGTTTGGGTGGGATGAGTCCCATCTACAGATTTGGGGACAGTAAAAGATCAGTTTAAGGCAATCAGCATAAAACAGTTCTACGCCCCAGGACTCGTGGTTGTCTTAAGACATGACCAGATTTGGACCTACAAGAGGCAACTTCCTTCTACCCTCTTAGGATCTGTAGCTGAGCCTAAGAATTAAATTCACATAAGATAGATTAATAGGAGAAAAGCACACAGATTTTAAGTAAAATTTTTATATGTACATGTGAGTCTTCAAAAGGAAAATTAAGACCCAAAGAAACTGTTAGATTCAAAAGCTAACAACCCCCTCTGCCCCAATAAATTGTGGGGATGTGACCAGAAACAAAGGAGCTTGGGTGAGGGGCAGTAACGGTGGAACAGTGACTAGGAAATACGTGGGGAAACTAAAGAAAGATAAGCGTTATGTTAACAGGTTGGTTTGGAAGGATCCATTTCAGTGTTGACTCCCACCCTGTCTTTGGTGATAAGAATGTTCTGTTCCTGGTGCAGAGAGAAGCCCTTTCCCATGGGAAATTTTATGAGTTGTTTTTAGGTAGAAAGGGGAAGTCAGACAGCCCTTCCTGAAGTTGCTCCTCAAGTGCCATCAACTCGAGGAAATCAACATGCCAAACTGGCATATTTTTGGGGTGGCATGTTCTGAACCCTTTAACAGCCTTAGTTTGAAGCCAACTTGAGAGAAGGTGAAATGAGTCTGAATGACATGGCTGGTGACATGGCTGAGCTGCTGCTATTCCAGGTCTCAGCTGATGTCTGCTCTACCGTTGGTTGGGCTTATAAATTCTGTGGGGCAATACATTCTCATTATTGTTTAAGACAGTGCATATGGATCTCCATTGCTTACTCCTCGTAGGATCCTAACAGATATACCAGTTACGTTCGATGTAATGACGAGAAGACTACTGAAAACAGACCAAGAAAAAAGCCAGAAAGGCAAGGAAATTATGATTTATATTCATATGTGCTCTTATATGTCATATTGGAATAAAAAGTGCTGCAAATAGAGTTGCTTGATAGAAAAGATTTTATATGCCATATGTTCAACAGGCCTTACTTTCCACAAAGGTACGTTTACCCAGGAAGCCAGGATGTGGAAAGTGACTGGGGATATTAACAGGGATACGTTGAGAGGATTAAAATTTGTCTGAAAACTGAGTAAAGGCCAGTTTACATTGTGCAGATAAGTGGTAACAAACCTGAACAATTTTTTGATAGTAGAATTTTGTTGTTTGATGTCTTTGTTAATTGGTGGTCTATCTGATTAGCAGCCCTGTCTGTGAAGTTAGAATTTACCCCAAACAACTAATAAAGGTCAAGAGTTTTATGTGTTAACAATCTTTAACTGGCCTTCTGACTAGATATCACAATCTTTTTAACCAGGTATTTCTTTCTGGATCCTAATCTTGCATAGATAATCATCTCTGTGCTTTCTTTTTTTCTATTAAGACCTCCCTCTGTAAAAACACTGGGTCAGCTTCCTTTTGCTTCATTTTTTCAATTGAGGTATAATTGACATATAACTTTATACTACTTTCAGGTGTACAATATAATGATTTGATATTTGTATACATTGTGAAATGATCACTGCAATAAGTCTAGTTAACATGGGTCACCTTACATAGTTTCTTGTGATAATTCTTAAGATCTATTCTCTTAGCAACTTTCTAATACGCCATACAGTATTATTAACTATGGTCACCAAACTGTAAATTACATTCCCATCACTTATTTATTTTATAACTGGAAGTTTGTACCTTTTGTACCCTTCTCCCATTTCTTCTTTTCCCCTCTACCTCCCACTCCCCCCCCACCCCAGCTCTGGCAATCACTGATCAGTATCTATGAGCTTGATTTTTTTTAGATTCCACATATAAATGAGATCACACTGTTTTTGTCTTTCTCGGTCTGAGTTATTTCACTTAACATAATGCCTGGAGGTCATCCATGTCTGTGAATGGCAGGATTTCATTCTTTTTTAAGGCTGAATAATTATTTTGCTTTTGTTGGTTCCTTTTTTTTTATTTTTTAGCAAGTCCACTATAATGCTGACACATGATTTGTCATAGTTTGTAAGGACGGCTGCAATCATTTCTCCCCTCCCTGTGTGTATGCGCATTTGCAAAAGGACACTCTTTGTATCTAAAGGTAGAGTCTATTTCTCTTCCCCAAAATTTTGGTTATCCTATGACTTGCCTTGATCAATAGAATGTGGCAAAAGGGATGTTGCACAACTCTCAAGCCCAGGCCTCAAGGGCTCTTGCAGCTTCTGCCTTTGTTCTCTTTAGAAGGGACAAGGACAAACCGTGTCAGCAGTCACCCACCAGTGGCAGAACCCTAGAACCACCCTATCCCTAACCCCTTGCCCACATTTAATAAAAAACTTTCCACCCAGCCCTGGCCAAGTGGCCCATTTAGTTGGAGAGTCAGCCCATACACCAAAAGGTTGCAGGTTCAATCCTGGTCAGGGCACATACCTAGCTTGTATGTTCAGTCCCAGGTTGGGGTATATACAGGAAGCAACTGATCAATGTTTCTTTATCACATCGATGACATTCTCTCTCTCTCTCTCCCCCCCTCCCTTCTTTTCTCTCTAAGACCAATAAACATATTCTTGGGAGAGGCTTTAAAAAAAAAACGTTGTCCTTGCCAGCATGGCTGAGTTGGTTGGAGCGTTGTCCCTTACACCAAAGGGTTGGAGGTTCAGTTCCCATGGGGGCAGATGCCTCAGTTGTGGGTTCAATCTCTGGTCCAAGAATGGATTGGAGGCAACCGATTGATGTTTCTCTCTCACATTGATGTTACTCTCTCTTCCTCTCTGTCTCCCCCTTCCTCTCTCTCTAAAATCAATAAACATAAAACAAGTTAAACAGCAACCAAAAACCTTCCACCCAGACCCCATCCGAGCACCTCATCCTCTGAGGTTGCCCACTCTCACTTCTCAAGTGCATACTATCACTTTAATAAACATTACTGTGCTTTGCTCAATCTTTGTCATGCTCTCTAATTTTTTCTTGTTCCATGATGAAAACCTGGACCCTGATACTGGGTTGAGGCCCAACTTGGCCTCCCGGGTGCCACCTGGCATTAGTGTGAACTCTCTTCCCAACTACACCTTGACTTTGCACTTCTCTTTGCCTAGCTCAGTTTTTAGCAAGAATCCTGTCGAGCCAGTTTAGCCAGAATCTCCTGCCATCAATGTCTGATTACCATTGGTATCTGACCAAATTCCTTATACTCTCCCACAACCCCCACCTTAGCTTGCCTTCAGCAAGAATCCTGTTAGGTTGTTTAGACAGAATCTCCCCTGGCCCCTGATGTTTCTGCTTAGTAATTTCTACTTACCCCACCCTGCTCCTGGGCCATACATTCCCACTTACTTGTCCTCGTTAAATTTGGAATTGAAACCTCTTCTACACTAAGGTCTCTTTTCCTCTGTTGTAACAGTTCCCAAGTAAAATCTGTTTTTGCCACTTTACTGTCTAGCTCTAGGTTTCCTTTGACAGGTTTAAATGGGTTAATATATGAAAAACACTTAGAACAGTACCTGGCGCATAGTAAGCCCTATATGTCTTAGCGTTATTATTAGTTTTGAAGAGTTTTACATCAGTTTCCCAACTGATGGAAGCAAAGACACATCCCTGTTACTGAAGTCCAAGAAGCAGCTGTAGACACGGCTTATTGATCCCTTACCTGCCCCCACATTTCCCTTCTCTCTCTAAATTGCTCTTCCCTGGGCCCTGCAGACCAACCCCACCATCTCCTCCTCTCCCTTGCCCAAAGGGTGGGATCCTGTTTTCTATCCCAGCCCAGACTCTGAGTATTCACTTGTACTATTATGATCTTTCTCTTTCCCAAAGGCACGTGATATTTTTCAGCTCCTTGTTACTGTTTCAAGGACCTTTATCTGCTCCACTCCCTTCTACTCAAGGGCAAATACATTTGTTATCCTCAGAGACAAGCCTATCATCTACTCTCCCCATGTAGAGCAGCTGGCTCCTAAATGGAATAACTAAATTCTCATGCAGCTTTAAGGAGAGAGGCTTGAAAGAAGTGGGGACTGAGAAGGTATAAAATTGGGGACTCCTTTTAATGAGTCTTTGAAGTCTGGGGTAACATGGAAAGCCAAGGACTTTCTAGCAATTCTACAGTGCATTCCTTTTCGAGTTTTCATGGCTCACAGAGTCACAGATTTCTCTCCTCCCCAGAACTCTTCCCACCCCACACCAGTTTTTAACTACAGGTGTATTTCAGGATTGACAAAAATCTATAGCATGACCATCGTCAATAACCATTTCTGGGGAATCTCTGTAGAAAGACCTTCTAACCAGACAAAAAACTTGCCTGCACATAGGAACTCAATAGTGGTCATTTCAAAAGCAAAGTCTATAGAAAGATATTAAAATTAAAGAATATATACACCACTATCAACAACAACAAGAAAATATCAAAAGTGATTTTTTAATGGGAAAAGACAGAGACAGAAGCCAGTCTGGCTTAGGCAATACATGGAGAACTTTTGACACATAATTGAAAAATCTAGAGGCATTGTATTCAGACACAGCTGGACCAAATGATGTGATCTCACAACCTTTTTGCTCTCCTTTCTCCCTCCCTTTTCTATTTACTTCTCTGCTGGCTAGACCTTTATCATTTATTTTGATCAATAAATATCTATTGGGTTTAGATGTGGCAGGAATCGGGGATACTTCATTGAACAAGACTGATAGGGTTCCCATTCTCATGAGAGTCATTATATTCTATTGGGAAAGAAGGACAATAAATTAGTGAACATAATATACTTATAATTTAGTGTAATTATAATGTAGCTGAGATTTGAAAGGTGCAAGGGCTGGGGGAAGATTTATGGTATCCAGAATGGCAGGGAAGGCCTCTCTGTAGAGGTGGGACTTCCTGCTACTTGACAGGGGTACAAGTCAGCCATGACATTTCTTGGAGGAGAGCATTCAAAGCAGAACGAACAGCTGTGCAGAGGTAGACAAAAACTTCCAGTAATGAGAAACTGGTTTGGGGGAGACAGGCACAAGGAAAAATTGGCAAGAGAGCCATGGGCCAGGTTATGGAGTTAGGCTAATATAGAGAGTTGCCATTGATGGGTTTTGTAAAAGGGGCGTGACTTACGCAGATAATGATTTATCTTGTTGAAGATGGTGCTCATTGCTGCACGAAGAACATTATGCTAAGTGTAAATTGGATAAATGGTAATGGAAAAAATACAATAAATAGAAGTTATACCTCAAAAAAAAAAAGGAGAATGGAATGGAGCAGGGTGGAAATAAGCCTTCCTCATTATATCAGCAAAAGGATATAATCAGAATTTCCACCCACCGTAGCTTATTACAGCATTGGCTGAAATCACCATGTTATGGTGCAGTTGTCCCCCCTATAGAGAGAAATGATCATCTTAGGAACGCAGAAAACACTCACAATTCATAATCCTACCCTTGTCAATAGACAACAAAAAAAGTCACATTACACAATTTTCTTCTCAGAGTGTGCTTTTTCATGTTTATTGACTTGGTATAATACAGCCATTTCCCAAAAATGTCAGAGGCCATTATCTTAAACATTTAAGGTCCTAGGAAAAGCACTTGTTCCTGTGAGCAGTGCATGAAATCTCTTTCTAATTATAGCCCCTCTGAATTCCTTGTCCTTATCTTTAAATAAAGTGTCTAGCCATATGTTCCAATGAGTAGTATTCTAAGTTTTATATCTTGCCTCATTTTCTTTGGAATCTGTCAATGTCAAAGCTTTTTACAGTGTTACTGTAAAAATGTACTGTATCTTAGTTGAGAAAACTGGCTCTCTGAAGTTAAAGAGATTTTTAAAAGAGGTTGTGTGGGAGTTTATGTCCTGCTTGCAAAAATAGTGAAATCGGGCCTTTCAAATGATTCCCTACTTAGAATCGAGCCAGCTTTTTCAGTGTTGTGCTGATTGTTTTGCTTGGATTTAAACCCGCTTTGTTTGCAGTTCAAAATCACCTCATGCTCTTCAGACGTAAGGTCATAAATGTTTCACCCAGAGACAGCCAGAGTTGGAGAGAAGCATGAGCTAAATAAGATATGTTGAATATATATGAAAACAGAAACTGACATAATTTCCTGTCCATTAATTAAACCATACCTCGACCAGGAATACTTTTCCATGCTTATATTAAGCAATACGGAGACCAGGCATAAAACATTTAGTTGTTGATTCCAGGAAATACTTGCTCTTGGAAGATAAGACTATGAACCAGAGAAAATAGGTTGCTCATCAAGATTTGCTTTAAGACTTCAGAATCACTGGTCCACCTACCCAGATCTATTAGGATATAAACTATGCCCAATTCTAGATGGTCCCCTACCTTGCAAAATCTACATTAAAATCACCCAGCCCAAAAGCCTTAAAATGTTTCCAATACTCTTTGCTAATAAAGATGATCAGAAGGTGCTACCCCGAAATAAGCCACTTTGGTTTAAGGATAATTTTGCACTGAAGTCAACTAAGAATCAATGAATGCTGGAAGAGTTCTCTCATCCTTCCCTTCCCTTATCTGACTTGAAAGCAGAACACAAATTTCCCTTTGAGAAAGGCATCCTTCTGCCCCCTACCCAGTACTAGGGAGAGAAAAACGACTCATCACTATAGATGGCAAGTCTGCACCAAAATGAATGAACAAAAACAGACTTTACTAAAATGACTCTTTTCCCCCATTGATTGTCTCCAAATATGTACCAGTCATTTCCCCATCATTTATTGTCCCTTTAACCCCAAACCTTCTTTCCTTTGTTAAGAGGATATATAAGCCCCTGAGTCTCACTGCTTCTTAGAGTTTTTTTCTTTTCATGCATGTAAATATGAATAAAATTGTGACTTTTTTCCTGCTAATATGTCATTTGCCAGTTTAATTCACAGGCACCCAGAAAAAGAACATTAGTGTAAAGGAAAAGGTTTCTCTCCCCGATTTCCCCACTTTGAAATTCTACCAAGACCCTGCCAAGACGATGTTCATCCTTCTTGCAGTGAATCTAATAAACTTAGATTTGCTTGATCAACAGGTTTTACTGGAGGTCATTAGGGAATTGATAGCCAACTTTTATATACTGTGTGTATGGTGTGTAAATGCAATAAAACTCCTATCAAAATGCAGTGGTCCAAATGATGTAATTGCATAAAATGTGGGGGTTATGATTAGGAGAATAGTGAAATTCCCTTTTGCATGCTCAGTCATGCCATCTCAGTTGTGATCCATCTACACTTACAAATATGATCTAGCCTTACAAACACGCCCAAAGTTTACTCTATGCTGAAAACATATGGTGGATTTGATTGCAAAAACAACTGTAAGTCTTTATCTCTTTTTCTGAAAACTCCTTTACAGTGTGATTTTGCTGCTGGTCCCATCAAGAGCTAAAGTCCATTTCCTAGCCCTTTAATCTGGGCTGGCCTAATGACTTGTTTTGACCAATGGAACGTAGCAGAATTGAGGTTATACCAGTTTTGAATCTAAGCCTCAAGAAGGCCTTTCAGCTGTTGCTTTTTCTTGGAACCCTCACTGTGTCAGATGAACAAGCCCAAGTTAGCTTTCTGAGGACTGAGAGGTCATGTTGGGAGATGAGTCAAGGGACCTGAGCCTATAGCCAGCTCACTTCTCCTCATGTGAGAGCTCAGTCTATATCAGCAGAACCACCTACTCAACTCTCCTAACACAGATGTGTATGTGAGACTAGCAGAACCTATATAGGCTGTAAATGCCTATTTTCTAAGCTGGTTTTGGGCATAGTTTGTTATACAGCAATAGCTAACTGATACATGTAGCATGGCAGACACTGTTTATTGCCTAAAAACATCTATTTCCCTCTCTTTTCCCAAGCTATCAGAATGTAAATTTTTTTCACATTCTTGACCTCAGAGAAGGGAGGCAGTGGCCAATCACATTATCCCACAATTGCTGGCTATACCTAGGCATGGCAACATGAGCCATCTTGGCTCCTCATGAGACCATCCCTATGGTCACTATGATGAGCAAAGATAAGCATATGAACCAAGATATGTGTCTTAGTTCATTTAGGTTGCTAGAACAGAATACCATTGACTGGATGGCTTAACAAACATTTATTTTTCATTGTTCTGGAGGCTGGGAAGTTCAATGTCAAGTTGCTGGCAAATTTGGTGTCTGATGAAGGTCTGCTTCCACATTCATAGTAGACCCTGTCCTCATTTGGCAGAAGAGAGAAGGGAGCTTTCTGGGGCCTCTTTTATTAAAGGCACTAATCCCACAGTATGCCAATCAGAATTCTTCCCTAGTGTTTTATATATGGAGGCTAAAAATGAAGAAAAAATATGACTGATGTAGAGGCTAAGTCAAATTGATATCTTTTAGAATAAAGCATGAGAGATAAATGTTTACATCTGAACATTTTGGTGAAAACTCATATCTGTGCAATAAATTTACCAGAACAGTGAATGTCACCTCCTTCAACATACAGACTGCACACCAAGTTAATAGTGAGCCTTCAGACTTCTGGGAAGAGAAATGCCGTATTAAAAAAATGAGCCCTGACCAGGATCGCTCAGTTTGTTGAGTGTCATCCTGCAAAGCCAGAAGTCACCAGTTTGACTCCCAGTCAGGGCACATGCCTGGGTTGTGGGCCAGTCCCAGCTTGAGGTGTGGGAGAGAAGGAGCCAATCAATGTTTCTCTCACACATCCATGTTACTCGCCCTCTCTTTTTCTATCCCTTCCCCTCTCTCTAACAATAAATAAATAAAATCTTTTTTAAAACTTGATAATACATCATCATTTTTATGACTCATTGAAATTTTCTTTTTTTCATTGATAAAAACTGTTGAAACCATGGAAATTTATAATGGGTGGAAGAAACAAGTCAAAAGAACTCATCTCCAGGCAGATTTAAAATGCTTTTAAAATCTTCCTTGATAGACCCCATTTTACGCATTTTCTTTGAACTCTGTCCTTCTGAGCCCTGTTTGCCAACTTGTCTTGCACCCATGTCTTAGACTAAAGCTCCATCTCCTGGAGAAGAAATAACATATAAAAACTGCTCCACACATCTACGAACCATCAAACTTGGTTTGGAAGTTCCTGAGATGTCTTTTTTAGGCATCTGAATGATTTCTCATTGGCAGCTTATTTTCCCCTCTTTGGAAAGAGTGCCATCTCAGCGGGGTGAAACTAGAGGTAAGCTATTGATCACCTCCCCTTTGTCACAGAGAAATTTGTAGCATAGTTTCATCTTTATGTTTATGGTTTCTGCAGCAGGAGACTGATTGGAATAATTACTGTTCTTCCTTTGATCTCTTGTATCATTGAATAGTACTGGGTATTATTTTCTTACTCTTGAAAGAAATCAATTTCTCTACAGATTTTCCTACATTTTATTCTATTCTGAAGCTGCTTCTTCTATTTTTAAAAAAGATTTTACTTATTTATTTTTAGAGACATGGCAAGGGAGGGAGAGTGGGAAAGAAACATCAATGTGAGAGAGAAATATCAATTGGTTGACTCTCAAACACTTGGCCCCCAGACAGGGACCAACCCACAGCCCAGGCATGTGCCCTTGACTGGGAATTGAGCCAGTGGTCTTGTGCTTTGTGGAACGATGCCCAGCCAACTGAGCCACACTGGTCAGGGCTGAAACTTCTTGTATGCAAATATTTTAAGAAATATTTTACATTAATGTCTTATTTTTGAGAGATTAAAAATGGTCAATTTAGTCCTGGCTGGGTGGCTCAGTTGGTTGGAATGTCACCCCATAAACCAAAGGGTTGTGGGTTCATCCGCAGTCAGGGCACATACCTAGGCTGTGGGTTTGATCTCCAGTCAGGGTGTGCTCAGGGGGCAACTGATCAATGTTTCTCTCTCACATTGATGTTTCTCTCTCCCTTCTTCTCGCTCTAAAATCCATAAAAATATCCTTGGGTGAGGATTAAAAACATTATTTAGTTAAAAGGTTAACTTATTTTTTAACTAACTTCATATTTTATGAATAGTTTTTGATTTAAAGAAAAATTGTGAAGATAGTGCAGGCAGTTTCCATATACCATGCACTCAATTTCCCCTATTATCTTACATTAGTGTGGCATATTAATGAACCAATATTGATACATCATTATTAATCGAAGTCCATGCTTGATTCAGAGAGCCTCAGTGTTTACTTAGTAGCCTGTTTCTGCTCCAGGATCCCACACAGGACATCACATTACAATCATTTGTCATGTCTCCTTAGGCTCCTCTTGGCTGTGACAGTTTCTCAGGCTTTGTTCTTGGTGACAGTTCTGAGAAGCACTGGTCAGGTGTTCTGTAGGATGTCTCTCTCTTGGGATTTGTCTCATGTTTTTCACATGATTGGACTAGGATTATGGGTTTTGGAGAGGAAGACTACAGAGGTAAAGTGCCATTTTTTATCACATCATGACTGAGTAACTGTTGATACTGACCTTGACGTTGTGTTTGTCAGGTTTTTCACTGTGAAGTTGCTCTTGTAACTTTTGTCACTGTAAAGTTTCTCTGTGACTTTGGGTGACTGTTTTTCTGGAGAAGAAACATAGTGCTCTGACCCCTGTCTATCTTTTCTGGACACTGCCTTGCCAGGCTGCCCGTGGCCCCAGTGGAGATAAGCAGTGGGTACGATGGGATCTGTTTGATTTCATCTCTTTTATGCAGCCATGGGGAGAGGATGACCTGGGAAGACCATATGAAAAAGGGAATCAGAGCTGGGATCTGTCTGTCTCTAGGCTTGGAATCCTTTTTGTCTCAGTCACCAAATGCTAAAAGATTCTTTAAGGAGGAAATTGAAAGAGCACTCCAGATTTAGAGTGCCTTTGCCAAGACAATAGTGGAAAAGCAAAACAAAGAAATAGAGTTGATATTGTCAAAGAGCAATCTGAAGTGGAGTAGGGAGGCTCCAGGAAGCTGAGCTAATACACCCCCTCCATGTGAAATTTAACTTTTGAGCTGAGCAAACCCACAATGGCTACATCCAAGTCCAGTTCCTGGAACTGGCTTTGCACCACTGGACCGTATATTAAAGAATAAAAAATTTCACCTAGCAATAGACGTGAGCAATTAATCATGTATAGTGTGGTGTAAGTGTGCTTGCCAGGACCAGCCTCAGCTCTTTCAAAGCAACTTGTGTAACGCCCTTGGAAGGCCCCATTTTTTATGTCTTTATAAACTGGGTACTTTTCTTTCTGACTCGGAATACAATTAGGGTTTTATCCAAATTTGTGTCTCCAGAACTTCAATCCCTAAAAGACCCCCAAATGAAGTTTTTGTTTGCTTTACAGTTTTTGGTTAAAATTGACAGCAGCCTTCTCTGGACTTGGGTGGAGAAGATATTGAAAAATACTCATTAAATCACTTATTAAACGACATCACATAGCTCATGTCACTGCTAGGTTACTCTCTGAGGCAGACCATACACCACTAATAAGATAACAACCATAATGACAAGATTAATAAAGCCGGCAATTGTACATTGACTCTTACTATGTGCCGAGCAGTGGGAATTCAAAGTAACAAAATCCATATAATATAATAAATTACATCAATAGTTTCTGGTGTACAACATAGTGATTAGACATTTATATAGCTTACAAAGTGATCACCCCAATAAATCTAGTGCCCATCTGACACCATACATAGTTATTACAATACTATTGTCACATGTGATATTGTTATTGCAATATTATTGGCTCTATTTTCTATGCTGTACTTTACATCTCTGTGACTGTTTTTATAACCAGCAATTTGTACATCTTAATCCCTTCCCCTTTTTCACCCATCCCTCTAACACCCATCTGGAAACCATCAAAATGTTCTCTGTATCTATCACTTTGTTTCTGTTTTGTTTGTTCATTTGTCTTGTTTTTTAGATTCCATATATAAGTGAAACCATATGGTATTTGTCTTTGTTTGACTGATTTCACTTAGCATAATATCCACTAGGTCCATCCATGTTGTTGCAAATGGCAAGATTTCCTTCTTTTTATGGCTGAGTAATATTCCATTATGTATATGTACCACCTGTTTTTTATCTATTTGTCCATCCTTGGGTAGTTAGGTTGCTTCCATATCTTGCCAATTATTTACAATATCCATATCTTGGCTATTGTGAGTAATGCTACAGTGAACATAAGGGAGCATAGGGCTTTTTGAATTAGTGTTTTGGATTTCTTTGGACACATGCCCAGAAGTGGAATTGCTAGGTCATATGGCAGTTCTATTTTTGATTTTTTTGAGGACTCTCCATACTGTTTTCCAGAGTGGCTCTATAAATTTGCATTCTCACCAGCAATGAGTAAGGGTTCCCTTTTCTCCACCTCTTCACCAACACTTGTGTGTTGATTTTTTGATGATTGCCATTCTGACAGGTGTGAGGTGATATCTCATTGTGTTTTTTAATTGTTATTTCCCTGATAATTAGTGATGTTGATCATATTTTCATATGTGCATTGGCCATCTGTATTTTCCTTTTGGAGAAATGTCTATTCAGGTTCTCTGCCCATTTTTTAATAAGACTTTTTTGGATTTAAAAACATTTTTGGTGATAAGTTATATGAGTTCCTTTTATATTTTGAATATTAACCCCTTATCAGATACATCATTGGTGATTACCTTCTCCTATTCACTGGTTTGTCTTTTGTTTTGCTGATGGTTCCCTTCCCTGTGCAAAAACTCTTTCATTTGATATAGACCTACTTGTTTGTTTTTTTTCTTTTAATGTCTCTCGCCTGAGGAGACATATTCAAAAACAGTACTAAGAGTGATGTCAACGAGTTTACTGTCTATGTTTTCTTCTAGTTTTATGGTTCTAGGTCTTAAAGTTTTGGTCTTTAATCCATTTTGAGTTTATCCTTGTACCTGGTTTAAGAGAATGATCTAGTTTCACTCTTTTGCATGTGTGTCTGTTCAGTTTTCCCAGCACTATTTATTGAGGAGACTGTTTCTACCCCATTGTATAT
>VMDR010015349.1:0-22406 GCA_007922815.1 Macrotus californicus | reverse complement strand
CTAACACTGTTAATATGTTTCCAATTTTGTATTACTGAGAAATATGTAATATAATACATTTTCCAAAGGGAGGAGAAAGAAGGTATAGAATGTTCAAGTGAAACAAAAGGGAAATATTAATATAAACACTTGTACTAAAGTAAATAGCCTCAGGAGCTGAACCGGAGGGTAACTAGTCTAGTGGATTCCAAGAAGTTGTTGGAGCACCACACATGGAGTTCTCTGAGGCTAAGATGTTGATGCCTTTGGTAATGTTGCCATCCTCTCTCCCCTTCCTGAATCGTTGGCAACTAACCTGTTTTCCATAGCTATAATTATGTATTACACAAATGATATGAACAATGAATCATACAGTATGTAGCCTTCTGAGATTTTTTTGTCATTAATTCAGCATAGTTTCCTTGAGGTTTATCCAAGTTGTTGTGTGTAGCAAGTTGTGGTATGGATGCACCACAGTTTAACAAATTATCTATTGAAGGACATTTGGATAATTTACAGTTTTTGAAAATAAGTCTTAGTTTCTCTGGAATAAATGCCTGACAGTGTAATTGCTGGGTTGTATGAATGGTCTAATCTACCATAGTGGCCATACCATTTCCCTCTTGTTAATTTACATTTTCAAGATAATGTGTGAGGTGGAACATCTTTTTATATGTTTCTTTTCTTTTCTTTTCTTTGAAATTCCTATTCATGTAATTTGTCCAAATTTTCTAATGAGCTTTTTGACTTCAATTGACTTTGTTGCAGTTTTTTATTTATTGTTACTGGTAATCCTTTTCTTGGTTACTCATATTACGAATGTTTTGCAGTCGATGACCTGGTGAGTTAATTTGTTCATGGTACCCATTTTAATGTACATATTTTAAATTTTAATGTAGCCATTTTTTCTTTATGGTTTGTGGGTTTTGTGGTCTTGAATAAGAAACCCTGCTGCACTTTATTCATAGGTAAACTACTTAGAGTCTCAAATAGTCTATCTGCTCTTAATTTGTACACAGTACTAACACTCCTACTGATCTGATTTTGAAGCACCTCACACATTAGAGGCAGTACACTGAAAAGGTAAGGAAAATTCTAGAGACAGATACTCTAATGACAGTACCTAATGATGATTTTCTTCTCATCTCTACTAATTGTACTATCTACCAGCCAGTCATTCACTTCTATTCATCCTTCAGGACTCAATAGCAATTTCCCTGGGAAGATTTCCTTGACACTTTTCAAGTCTTGTTCCAAATTTGTCCTCTGCATTCCCACATCACCATGTGCTGCCCTCATTATAGCACTCCTCACACCATATGTAACTGCACATCACTTGCCTACATGTCCCACATGGTTTTGGCTCCAAGAGAGATGAAATTGAGCCTGTCTGACAGTTGTATCCCCTCAATGCAGTGCCGGGTCCCACGATAAGTGGTCAGGTTCTCTTATTGAGTATGGGGATGAAGGATATCCATTTAAAATAATCAGACATTGGACCTCACAAAGCACAATAACTCAGTGTACTTAGTGCAGAGGCAAACTCTTTTGTGATCCAGGACTTCCTTCCACATGGGAGAAGCAGACTGGTCAGAGCTCTGTGGGCAGAGCTGCTCGGAAATATGGTCTGGAGCTCACAGGGTAAAGTGGAGCGTTTTATGCACAAGGCAGTGAGAGACCTTGGTAGGTGAAGGGGTCGGTTAAGCCAAAGGGAAGGTCCAGTTCCCAGAGAGAGCAGGTATAAACAGCAAGCCCTGGTGTCAATAGCCAAGAGCTACATGAAAATAATATTGAAGTACAAGTAGACCGGGAGTCTCTTATATTTTTTGTCCTCTATTTAGGGAGACAGAGAAATGTGTCAACTGTTTCAGAAAGATTTTACTCCAAGACGGTTACAACTATCTGGTGGTATGGTTACCCTTACTTGTCAGATACAGACATGGACACAGACACATGTTCCGTCCAAAACAGATGTGTCAGAGCTAATGAAATTCCTGGCAGCTCCTTATTTCAGATGAAGTGATCACTAACTTTCCTTTCAGACTCATCGTAACTCATGAAAATTGTTCCGCTGGCTTCTTTTCCAGTAGCTCCTGCTGCTCTTGGGTTTTGACTACCTCCTGAAGCGAGAGGTTCTTTTTAATCAGAGAGCAGAAAGTCTAATCTTATGTCATGGCAACCTGTTGCTGAAGAAATATACACTCCTGGATACTGCCAGGAGGCAAAGACGCTCATAGCAAGGCCACTTAAAGTGAAAAGAGAAAAATAAAGAGCAAACTTCACGAAAGCATGAGACGTGGGGAACAGTTTGGTTAGCTTTAATCTTTCCTGAAGTGGAAGCACTTGTCCAGGAGTGAACTATCATTTAGAATTTGTGGTAAATTATAGGAAAGGAAATTCCCTCAGGCAAGACTTCACACTTACAAAGTAAAGTGAAGGATGGAGAGGCTCAAAGCTAAATATGAATTTTCTTAAGTCTTAGACTGTTTGGTTATTCAATGTCTTGTCATTCCTTTTTTTCTTTATTTCTCCTTATTCTTATGTAGTTAGTATTGCTGTCTGCATCACTACATAAGTATAATCAGAGTCAGTTTCAAAAAAATCTTTCATATTTTATACCATATTGCTCTTCTTTCTCCTCTACCATTGCTCTGTTTTGTAATTCAGGGACAATCTAGTTTAGTAAAAAGAGCTTTGGACCAGAAGCCAAGGCATCTTGGCTGTGGTCATGATCCTGACACTGACTCACTATGTGAACTTGGGCAAATTCCTTATCCTTTGTGGAATTCAGTTCTCCCACATATACAAAGAGAGGGCTGAATGACTTGATCTCTAAACTTCCTCCTGTTTCTGCTCATATTGGTCTCATTGATATATGATCACTGCTCAATTGGATATTGATGTTATGCCTGAACATCAGGCAGTAATGTGATCATTTTCCCAGTTAAGGTAGCTTTTTTTTTCAAAGGAATCCATTTGTCAGAAAGGAGTTAATGTGTTCTGCCTGCTTCATATAAATATTTCTATCTTTGTCAACATCAGACATTGGAATTTATAATCAGTGAGATACACTGAAAGCTAGCCCTTCTCTGACTCATTGCTGCCCCCTTCTGATGGTGATCTATCAGAATGTGCACGCTCTGTTCATCGTAATCCAAACACCCATGCAAGCTTCCCCACGTTATAAAATCTGTTCCCTCTGCGATCTAGTTTACCTGGATCAGAGATTGCAAATGGATTCATTTTACTTGCCAACGCCAAACAGTTGGCGAAAGATATTAGGAATGTATGTTCAGGAGCATTGTGAGGACTGTTTGGCCACTATGGACTTAGAATTGTCAGAGTGACCAGCATGTTAGGACTTTATCATCTAAGACCTGGCATGAGATTTTCAAGTCATCTCTTGCCATTTTATAATTTACTCACCGGGGGTTGTGAGAAGATGTTGCTCTATGATCCTCCCAAAGCTCTGGAAACACCTTTGTGTGACACAAGCTGGACCAATTGAGGAAAATTATCCAGACACCACAGAACTACTTGCTGGTCACACTTTGCAGCTTCTTATGATCCAGGACAAATATTACTTATAGAATCATTTGCTATGAAATGGGTAAGATGTAAATGTGATTGGTGAGGGTGCTGGGACCAGAAAAAATTGGAGAACCAAGATAATTCACCATGCAAGTTGATCCACCATTTGTTTTATTCATACTATATGCCAGGCACTTGAAAAGGCATCTTCCTTCATATCTAATCCTTGTGAAAATCCTATGATGGAGGTACAGAAGTTTTAAGTAGTTTTCTAAAGTCTACATGGCAAATAATGAGTAGCTTTACTGCTCTGAAGTGTGTGTACAGAAATTGATGACAGCAATGAACTGTTGAGGATTTGAGTCCCTTCTAACAGTGAAGGGTGAAAAGACACAAACTCCTGTTCAGACCTTAGTGGATCAATAAAAAAATATTCCTTTGTCCTCCATCTAAGTCCTGAACAGAATGAGAGACACAACAGTAAGGTAGATGAAGATAATCATATCACTTTGATTTCTGATAAAGCTGTTTAGAGATCATCACTTAGGTGTGGGGCCAAGCTGACCAGAGCATGTTCCTTCAGGGAAGCATATTTCAAGAGAAAGCAGGGCTCTCAGCTGAATATGTCTATTTCACTCTTCCAAAGTTATAAAATAGACTGGTTACTCCTTCCCTGGGGTGGGGTGCATGAGGTAGTGGAAAGAGGTTAAGGGTGTTCTACTTCAGGCAGTCGCTCCACATGGAATCATGAACATGGCAGAAGAAATTTCCCCTAATAGGTGTAGAGTGCACTGTTAAATGGCATGGGTCAGTCACAGGGAAACCTAATTATCCAGACCAGAGCCAAGAAGTATAGTACTTAGTTTGAGAATCTTCTACAGTGGCCAGTCTTGGGGACTAAGCAAAAAGTCTTAGCAAATAACTTCTCATAACTCCTAATGAATGACTCTGAGTAGCAATTTTAAGATGACACCCTGTGGTGGGCATCTCTAGCTGGCTCACCAAGTGTTCCTTCCCATCGTAGACAGTGAAATCCTAGCAACATCTCAGAAATGCCCTAGGTCCCTCCCCCAGGACTAAAAACAGGCCTAGCTAGTTTCAAACTTCTGCTGTTATGCATATAAACTGCACATATGAACAGTTCTTGAAAAGAGAGCTAACATTCACCTATAGGCAAGAAGGCTGCTGTCCACAGCACTGTTCCCAGAGCTGTAGACTTTCCAGTGGGGATGGTCATGTCGCAATGGCAGCAGGGCTTGGGAAGAGTCAGTCATGGGACTGGAGATGATAATGATAAGGGAAATAAGGCAGCTTCTCTCTGAAGTCGACCCTGAGACAGGATTTGAGTTCAAGTGGTTGATTTGGGAGGTGATTCCAGGAAGCACCATTATTGGAATAGGCAAGTGATACAAGAAGTGAGAAATGTAAAAGCCAATACAGAATATATTATTTAGCAGGTTCCCACGTTGGATGGGGGGAGGGGGTTCACTCATTGAGGGGATTATAAGAGTTGTGCAAAACATGCCTCAGAGTTGAAAAATTAGTATTTTTTGACCAACTCCTCTCTGTTAAGAGCTATTCCTGGAAACATCAACTCCCTGGAAACATCAATTCCCTGGAATTACTAACTATCCAGCCGACTCCATGTCTAGGCTGGTCAAGTTTCTGTGGCCAAAGAGTACACTCCAGCAGGCATAAATTGCAGGTCCTTGCAGTAGAAAACTGTCAGTGTATACAGGAACAGGACACACCAAGGGGACATGGGTGGGATATAAACTGCTATGAGACCTGAAAGGACCTGACCCTGGATTTTCTAAGAAGATTCACTAAGCCTTTGCCTGGAGAAGTTTTCCTACCACTTCCTGTCCTCCCTAAGGAATTCTCACCTCGACTCTCCCAACCTAAGCAGTACATTTTTTTTTTCCTTTGGTACAAATAAGAAACATTTTTTTCCTTCTTTTATTTTTTGGTTTATAAAGCAAGAAAGGTCCAAGAGAAGCTCAGAAACAGTAGCAAGGTCTTGGCTTCACACAAGCTTTGGAAACCATTAATGAGCTTGGAAGCTGTCAACGTGCTTTCAGGCAGATTGGTTTTAAAGAAAAAGGGCATAAAAGTGTATCCTCAGCCGTGGACGTCCCAGCCCCGTTGTCTAGGGAACTGAGGAGGAATGCAGCATGAAGGGCTGGGCTTTATTTTGAGGAATAGGAGGACAGGCAGAGGCCGGGAAGTTTGGCCTCAATTACCATGTGGGGTGGCTATATAATAGTGGTGGGAGACGGATTCAAAGGAATGGACTAAGGCCCAAAGGACTAGAAGCAGATTTGTGTGGAAGGCAATGGCTGCTCAGGAGATGGGAGTGGGTCCAACCATCTGATCCAGTGACCCTTTGCCATTAGCTGCTTGCTGTCCAGGGGAGCTGTAGAAGGGAGGTGGAGATGTCTCTCAGGAGGAACACTAAGGGAGTATCTCTAAGAGCACTGAGAATAGATTTGTAATTAGTGAATGAAGTTTGTCAAAAGCTCATGTACAGTTCTATGGCTTTTTGTATTTTCTTTATTTTGAAGGCCCAGAAGGGAAGGAATTATCTCAGTGGTAGCCTTGCTGTCACTAATGAGGCCTTAGCTCATGTGGTTCAAACACAGTACAAACAACACTAACTGGAGAGCAGTGAGGGCATTCCCTCAGGGTGGGTCTGCATTGAATCCTGGGGTGGAGGCATGCTGTTTCCATTAAGTTATTTCTTCATGGAGTCTTACCTTTGCACCATAATCCCAAAACAAGCTATTAAATTCTTCTAATCATTAAGGATTGGCAAAACCTGTCAAATCATATTATTTTTTAAGGATGATTTTTAAAGGCTACTTGTCCAGCGTCATAGTTGTTTTTTGTTTGTTTTTCCTTTTGCCCTGGTTATTGTTGTAATTCTGGGTAATTTAAGTCATCACAGTTTTTAGAAGTCTAACAGTATCCCAGTGATCACTGAGATTTCTGTGTAGGTGCAAGAGGAGAAAACCATAATAAGGTCCTGTCCCTAAAAGAAGAATGATGCTGTCTGGTTACAAATGGGTTCTGAGATGTAATGAAACAGTGTTTGCAATTTATTGCTGTGGAATCAGCCTGCTTTGAATGAGTTCTTTTTGTCAGGGGCTTGTTTTCTCTTCATACCAGGATAATATAAGAATGAAAAGAACGATCTGAGGAAATGTCAGGCCCAAATTCTGGCTGCAACCAAAGGAAGGGTCAGGACGCTCCCTTCCAGCAACTTGTACAGGGCTCTTTCAGGAGTTGATCTTCCTGGAATGCAGCCTCAGAACTATCCCCACCCTCCCCTAACCCACACTGCCATTTTGAACAGGGATTTCAGGGAGAGACCCTACAGAGCCTGAATGTGAGACTTCAAATCTGAGAACTTTTTAATTTTTTAAAAAGATGTTATTTATTTATTTTTACAGAGAGGGGAAGGGAAGGACAAAGAGAGGGACAGAAACATCAATGTGCAAGAGATATCCGTTGCCTCTTGCACACCCCCCAGTGGGGACTCACGCACAACCCAGGCATGTGCCCTGACTGGGAATCACACCAGTGACCTTTTGGTTTGTGGGATGACGCTCAACCCACTGAGCCACACAAGCCAGGGCAAATCTGAGACCTTTGCCATGACATAAATTAACGAGCTCAAACATCGCCACACAACAGAATCACCTGGAAGCCTATTAAAATGCAGGGTTGCCAAGATCTTGATACAGTGGCTGTAGGGTGGGGTCTGGGAGTCTGTACTCTTTAATCTGCTCTTTGGCTTGCCCAATTTTGGTCAATTTGTGCCAATCCCTTATTCTAAATCAATAAAATAATGTTACATTGATAGAAGAGCTTTGTAACTCTAATTCAGTTCTATTTTCCCCTTTCCTTTGTATGGACAGCTGACTTGTTGATTAATGTGTCCTCAAAGCCCATGTCTCTGAAGTCAGTGTTTTGTTCTCACATCTGCCTCTGATTTGAAGGATGACCTTTAACATCACTGTGGTTGAGTTTTCCCTATCTTCTATGTGGACTTAACCACTCTTGTTTAGCATGCAGAATGCAAAGGGGAAATGGCTGTGAAAACCTCAAAATGCAAACTACCATGGAAACAATATAGTGTCAGTAAAACATGTATACTCAGCAGATGAAGGGGATGAAACTACTCATTCATCAACATTGGATTAATCAATCTCTGCTTGTCATCTTAAATAGAGTGATTTAAAAGGAATTATAGATTTCTAGACTGAATTTGCCTGGGTTACTATATTTTATGTCAGTCCTAAACTTTTTTTTTTTTAATGTGCTATGCTACTTCTGGAATACACACAAAGATCGATCTCCAAGAAAGTAGGAAGCCGTTTGCTCAGAGACTTAGGAGGCTCGCTCCTTTTCATTCCTTTTTCCAGGAAGGGGAAGTAGGTGTTCTGTCAGGATCTGTGTTGGGCATTTATATATCCATTCAAGTCATGGAACTATTCCTGAGTACCTTCTGAGGACAGGAGTCATTTTCTGGGTGTTTATTATTCTGAGTGTTTCAAGGTATATAAATAGATATGAGGAATATGCAGTCCTGCTTTGACAAGTTTATAGTAATGGTTGGGAAGTTTAGGGTAGATGTAAGGTATTAATTGCCTGTGATATAGGATTAAATATTTGCATGGAGATTCAGAGGAGCAAAAGGTCCTAGGATACTGGAAAAGTAAAATACTCTCTGGTGGTAAACAAGATTTAGGATGCACTTTGAAAAGCACACAGGATCCAACCAGACAAAGGGATTTCCACTACAGAGAACAGCTAGAACAGTGGGCTAATGGTGGGCACAGACATGATCTGTTTGAAATTGTCTTCAAAATGTACTGAAAGATTTTTAGGTTATCCTGGAAAAGGGCTAATTTCTCCTTTCTTGGGATTTTTAGGCATCAGGCATCTCAACACCTGTCTTGGCATGAAAAAAAAAAGCCTGGGGTACCAGGGCTTGTGAGATGTGGGGATGAACAAGTAGCAGTAGCCCTGCAGGCATGGGAGCTAGTTGTGGGGTTGTGGTGAGGATCTAGCACTGGCACACTTTACTGAACAGACCTAGTGGGACAGGAAAGCCAAGTGACCTGCCTCTGTCACAGTATAAATGAAAAAGCCTGGGCTTTGCAATCAAATCAACTCGTATTTCCATTCTTGTCCTGCCACTTACCAGTTTTATCCTAGGCAATTGCTAAATACAATATAATGGGTGTGGCATGGTTGTTAGAGCTGATACATTGTAAACATTCAATAAATTAACTGCTTGAGTCATGTGTTTAGGGGTCAAGTTTCAAAGAGCCATTGTAGATGCTCACCTAGGTTTCCATAGAGCCACAGTTTATTTCTCTTGCTGTTTTACAAGATATTGTGTCTCCTTTATATCTCAGTCCTTTCTTTGGCTTTAGCCAGGATCAGGATGCCCCATTACACATTCCTGATCTGACAGAAAGACAGACCATCCCTTCAGAACTTGCAGTGGAGTCCTCATTTGGGGGTTCTTTCGGCCGATGCTTCCATCTTGCTCTCCTTTGACATTCTGGCTCCTACTTCAAGTTTCTAATTCTGTTGGGTGTGTCCTATCTGTATGGGAGCCTGACCCCAAGCTTTCAATGGTATCAATGTCACCTCTAGGCCAAGCTACCTTAATGTCTTCTTAAATGTACTCTGTTCTTTGCATGTGGCAGATATTGCTAGCCAATCTTATGGATTGCTGTTGGTCAAAGGTGATCAACCTGGACATGACTGGGAGCCTTGGACACTAGCTTGGGACCAGCCTGAGTGCTTGTTGACCTTGAGCTGGACTTCTCAGGCCTGGTGACTCTTGACATATGATATCCCTTAGGCAGAGGCAGGAGGATCATAGCTTGATCTTGTCTCAACACACTCTGAACAAGCTGGTGGTGGTCTAGAATGGCTCCTTCTGGCCAGCCTAACACTCTTGGCCTACCTTGAGTTGTCCATGGGGATTTTGAGCAGCTTGTAGATTCTATGATAGGCTGAGAAACTGGTGGTGTAAGTCCTAAAATACATTGGCTTAACTTTGTTTAACCCAGTGTTTCCGAAAATCATTACCTCACGGCACTCTTCCTTCTCATGTGCACTTTGATTCAAATACACACCCACCAAATACCTATTAACATATCTAGAAAATAGTTTCTCAATACTTTGGGAAAATGTCCAAATTTAGTCTTCATAAACATGCTGTAAGATAGATTATCTCCATTTGATTGACATAGAAAATGGAGTTCAAAGAGATGAGACTACTTGCCCAATGTCACCTAGCAAGCTCGCACCTATTGGAAATTCTGCTGCTCTTCTAGCACAGTCTGTCTCTGCATATATGAGCTCTGCCCTTGGCCCCTGTGATAGATGTCATGTGAACACAAAGTTGGGAAACAATGCCCTTCCCCAAGCCACCCATATCAACTAGAAGCCAATGTTAATACCCTGAGTCTTAGAGCATGGGAAGGTTCTACTTTGGGACTGGATTGAACTCAGACAAGAAAGCAAAGTCAGGAAGCTTCTTACTTGTATATTATTCAGTCTTGCACCCAGGAGTTTGCCATGGGGGCTGCTGTCATCTTTACCTCTCTCTGGGCTTGGTAGAATTCTCCCATGAGAGAAGCTCAGATTCTGCCATAGTTCCCAACTGCTCTTCCTGGGAAGGGGGGTCCTCATCGTCCACACCTGCTCCCAAGCCTCTAGCCTCTGGCTTTGGGTGGGGGTGGTAGAGGGGCTTTTTAGTGCTGATCGGTATTTTTATGCCCCAGAGACTAGGAAAAGAGTAAAACAATAACAACAAATACTTCTTCCTAGAAGACTTGCTCACCTTGAGTTACAGAGGAAATCCAGATATGGACATCTAGAAGCTCAGTGATGCCCCAGCACACCCAGCTGCCCACAGTTTTCTTTCAGTGAAGTTCTGAGAGTGACATTTAGCATGGTACTTGGCTGTGTGCTTCTCTGAGCCTGTTTCATCATTCACAAAAAGGAGATAACCACACTTACTCCTGTTTAATAGTGTCATTGTAAGGATTAAATGAGATAATCAATGTAATTTTTAATATGTTTCTGATGAGTCCCCCAGGGCAGGACTTAAAATAAAGAAATTGCTTCAGCTCAAGGCAGCTGTTATGCATATTCTGTTATTAATCCCACACTTTCAGTAGCAATATTTCTTAAAGGTCCAAGATCTGCACAACTGTGACTCAAAAGCAAATGTAGAATAATAGTAGCACCTGCTAGCTCTCAGACTGAGTGTCAGAGCCCTGCCGAAAGGATTAGCTTCCTCAGCACTTGACCACACTGGTAAGGGTGACTTGAAGTACGGGTAACGTCCCAGCTCTTTAAATTGCCTAAATGTATTAATATTACCCACTCAGAAGTGCATTAGTAACTCAGAATGGTAGGACTAAAACCTTCTCCTCCAGCACCTGCCTCTCCTTTTATAGATGGCAAAGCTAAAGACCCAAAGAGACTATACCTGGCTCCAAAGTGACACAAATAACAAATGATAAAAATATGATTCTTACCCTGATCTTTCATTAAATAAAAGATCATATTTTATATGCTGACAGTGTTCTGGTTTGGCATGTTTATAGATATCACTTGAAAAATATAAAAAATGATCAAGAGGAAAAAACACCTATAATCTCATTTCACAGACAAATCCACTATTACTATTTGATTGTAAAATTGCCTTTCTGTCTTCTCTCAGAATTGAAACCCAGGGCTTCTGATCTCATCTTCAATGCTTTCTCTAGCACATCATGCTTTCTAATCAGCATCCTTATTTGATATTTGATAAACAGTAGTTAGGTTTGTAATTCTCAAAACCAAGTAAAGCTGCTGATGAACCCCCAATATATGTGGCACACCACAAAAACAAGTGCAATAATGAGATTAGGAACAAATCAGATCACCACGATGGCCCAGAGCAGAAAGCCCAGTTCATGCTACACTCTCAGGGGAATCCCCCAAAGCACAACCCTGCCGCATGCCCTGGCCTCAGAGATCATGCTCAGTGGCAGCCTCTCTATCTGAAGGTGGTCCTGTAAGCCTGTGTTCTTCCCAACTGGAAAGGGAGCAGAGAACACAAACGCCAAATGGGATGTTTCCTATCGTTCCTTTAATGGTAGGAATGCAACACCTAGGCCCCAGGGCTATTTGACTCAGCTTCTGTCATCTCTCCTGTGGCTGGATTACTAGAGCTCCAGCTGCCGCCTGCATTTTAACTCCCTGTTCTATTCCCAACCCACAGTCTTCTTATCAGTCTGTTAGGGAAGGAGGAGTAGGAGCTAGAGGAAATGTGACTATGGAGGACTGAGACAGTTCAGAACATCCTTGCAGTTGACTCTGCCTTAATGGAGGTAATGCTATAGCATCCTGTGTGCTGGGAGAGAGTAGAAACCCCCTTGTTCTTGCTCCCTTTGTTAAGCTGAGCTAAGAAGTTCCCCCAAAGCTTTTCTTAACAGATGTATCCTTATCCTGTGTGCTTCACTGTCTGACCACAGTTCCTTGGGGATCTAGAAGCTAACGCTACTGTCTTAGCTGACTTGAATTATAGGAAATCCGTGGTGTGGAGAGCCATGTATGTAGCCTCTTTGTTACACAGCACCTCATAGAAGCAGCCATCTATTTTTAAAAGGGGTGGGAGAGGCAGCAGCTTACCCCTTAGGGATGGGGAGTAGACTAATGATCTGCCAGACTTTAGCATTAAAGTGTTTGTAGCTGGGCTGCAAATGAGACTATCTTGCTTGCCTCAGTGTGATGTCGTCAGCATCACTGCACATTCCTGAGCCACCAAAACATGAATGCTGTGGCAACGAGACATAAGACTGAAAGCCATAGGACTACTGGACCAACTGCCTGAGCAATTGGATCACAAAAAATATAGGTGGCCTAGTCACTAGGAACATTGAAACCTCAAGTCTGTGCTCAAATGTCACCCTCAATGAGGTCTTCCCTGGCCCTCTGTGTAAACTAGCCCCTTTATTATGTGTTATTGGTCTTCCCTGCACACATTACTACCTGACAATATGTTTTTAATGTGTTTATTAATTTTTTAAAAAGATTTTATTCACTTGTTTTTAGAGAGAAGGGAAGGTAGGAAGAAAGATTGAGAAATATTGGTGTGAAAGAGAAACATCCATCAGTTGCCTCTCACATACCTTCAACTGGGGACCTGCCCCAGGCATGTGCCCTGACTGGAAATTGAACTGGCGACCTTTCACTTTGGGGGATGAAGCCCAACCCACTGAGCCACACTGGTCAGGGCTGTTTGTTAATTTTTTCTGCTGCTCATCTCACTCACTAGAATGTAAGGCCCAAGAAAACAGGGACTTGTTTTTATTGATTTTTGTGTCCCCAGGGCCTAGATAGAACAGTACTGAGTGCATGGGAGATGGTCAGAAAATGTATAATAAATAAATCAGTGTATTGTGTGAATGAATGAATTTGATATTAACGAGACCAATGAGTATGCCAATGACAGTGACAACAATACCAGTTGATATTTATTGAATGTTGTATATTAATTAATATACTTAGTACCCACAGCAACTCTGAGAGTCATATTCTGTCCTTATCCCTACTTTCCAGTTAAGGAAAATTAGATTTGGAGGTTAAGTGACTTGACTGTGTGACCTTGAGATCACAATGTGATCACAGGCCTTGGGACAATTATTCTAGATACACCAGCCTGAAGATTCAGTTGATAAAATTTTGAGTTGTGTTATTTGAATTTTTTCCCCATGATTCTTACCCAACTCTGTAAAACTCTTTCACTAATATGATCACATGAGCTGGATAAATTTCATTTGTATCTATGTAACCTGTGACACTCATGTACTTGTCATCATAAACCCAAACTGGCAGAGCAGAATATTCCTCATTGTTCTGTGGCAGAGAAAGCCACATTCTTTGGCACAGTTGGGGCCCCATGGTGAAGCCATACCTGATAGATAATGGTATTTTCTTTCCTTGAAGATTTGGAATACAGAAGAATGACCTTATAACATGCTCTAACATTGACTTTCTACAGCTGGAGACATGGCCTAGACAACCCTGTTTACTTACTTAAAGTGTTTTACAAAGCCAGAACCTGTTAGGGCCTCTTAGTCACTTTTTAGTTGCTTTTATTCATGAAATTGCAATTTGTATGTACTCCTCCCACCACATAAAATGCCACAAAAATACAGGGTGTAGCACAAATAACACCCGCTTTTTATTACAAAATCTTTTACTGCAAAATCATAAGCATGTAATTCTGTAACATAATATCACACTCAAGCACACCATAGGACATCTTAGGTGAAATATTCAAATTAAAACTATAAATTGTTACGCCCTTATTATTATTACCCTACCAACCACACTCAAGCAGGCCTTACTTCTACCAGACCCTGTACTTTAGACTAAAAATGCACACCGACTAATAGCAGCCCACTGAGCTCCCCCTGGGCAGTGTATATTTACGTGTATATCTACAAGTCCTCCAGGCCCTGCACAGGCTCTTTTCCTTCTGGGGGCTCCCAGGCACTGTCAGCATGATGCCAGGGCAGTGCTTTGAGTCTCATTGTCATCCTGAGCACAACATAGCCACACAGCAGTACCTGGTGCAAACCATTGTCAGAGCAGTCACAGCATTATCTTGTGTTTATGGAATTTAAAGTCTCTATCATGTGCTTGTATGATAATGAGCCAATTAAAGAGTTCTGATATTTGTTTTAGAGACCTACACATGAGTGAGGGAAAGAAGGAGACTTTGTTTTTCCTTAGGAAATTCAAGGGGATCAGGCATCATGTACTCCACAGAGTCTGTGCTCAGTCACCTCCCTGCCCCAAGCATCCCAGATTTTAGGGAAATTTTGTGCCATTCAACCCAATCTGGAACTATGTTCTTTCTCAGTGTTCAAACCAGTAGCAGATTTCCTCAGCCATTCTTTCTTTCCTTTGGGTTGGGGCACAATTATACTTACAACTGTTATGAAACCACTGAGAATTCAAAGTACTCTTCAGTATCTCATACTGATTTGTCAATAATGAGTAAATCCCTAATAGGAGGAATACAGACTCCTGATACTTGCATTCCTGTCACATTAGAGAAAACTCTACTTGTTACCAATTTCACTTTTCAATATATTTCATCAGCTCAAGTCATAAATTGTTAAGGAAAAGTTACCCACGTGACTTGTTCTTTTGGGGTGCACATGTCTCTTCTCCCAAGTAGCTCAGGATTTCTCACCTTGGCTGTATATTAAAATCACTTAAGAGGGCTTCTTAAAATTACTCATGCCTGGGATCTACTAAGGCCACATAAATCAGAATGTCTGGGTATATGGCCAGGTGAGTTCTGATGTGTACCTAAGATCAAAGCCCACTGAGTGACAGAAGTTTCAGCGCCCCTGTCCCCACTGTTACTGTGCAGCTAATGCTGATTAAGAACCAGTTCCATAGAAAGGAGGTGTTTTTTTTTTTAAGTTTTGCATTTTTATTGCATTTTTATTTCATAAGCATTTATCTTTCTTATACCTTCTTTCACCCCCATCCATCCATACTTCCCACAATCACCACTCTGTTGTTCACATCCATGAGTTCTTTTCTTTTTGCTCCCTCCCTCCACCACCTAACCCACGCCCCCCTACCTCAGCTGTCAGCCTGCTCTCTATTTATGAGTCTGGCTCTATTTCAATTGTTAGTTCACTTTGTTCATTAGATTCCACATATGAATGAAATCACATGGCATTTGTCTTTCTCTGACTGGCTTTTGTCACTTAGCATAATGTTCTCCAGGTCCACCATGCTGTCACAAAGGGTAAAATTTTCTTCTTTTTTATGACCCAGTAGTATTCCATTGTATAAATGTACCATAACTGTTTTATCCACTCATCTACTGATGTACACTTGGGCTGCTTCCAAATCTTGGCTGTTGTAAGATTTATAATAGCGCTGCTATGAACATAGGGATGCACATATTCTTTCAAATTAGTGTTTCAGGTTTCTTTGAATAAATTCCTGGAAGTGGAATTGCTGCATCATAAGGAGGTGTTTTAAGGGCAAACCCTGTATTGAATGTTTGTTTGCTCAGTGCCCTAAGAGTGGCATACCTAGAACTGTGACCCTTGTACCTGACAAGTACTTAACACACGTGTGCAGAGGATACTAAGTAATCCAAAATAATTCAATTTGCATTGAATTTGCAGTCACCTTGTGCCATCAACAGAAATATCAATGCGGTTCTGACCATGTTTCATTGTGAACTCCCGTTCCCGTAGTGCCTTCCCATGCCCCATGCTAAATCGGTGTCTTCCTGGAGATTACAAAGTGCTCCTTTGAAACTTTATTTGAGCTACTTCTATGTAACTAAACTTAAAGAATCCTGACACAAGCTGGTGCCCTTTTGAAATAGTAGTTTTGGGTTTGGAGACTTCTTGTTTGGAAGGAGCAATAATCATGTTGCAGTCTGAGATACACTTGGACCACACCTTCCCATTTTATGAAGCAGAGGTCCAAATTGTGTGAAATTAGGTGCTTTGACTACTTGAGGCAAATTCTCAGCCTAACCTGCAATGTAGGTGAGATGCATGGGGAGCTTGAAGGGCTTGTCTAACTCCCCAGGGTGCAGGGTTATTCCCTGGTAAATAGCCACAGACCTTGTGGCACCAGGAAAAATGGCTTCTCCAGACTGGGCGTAGGACCTGTGGCAGAACAATAAGGCCTGCTAGCATTCCAGCACTTTTACCCTTTGTGTCACAGTGTAATTCACTATATCAGTCCAGATGCTAAACACTGCAACTGGGGAGGAAAGAAGAATTTCCAACTTAAAAAAAAGAAGCAAATTTAGTATCCCTTTCATCACATACTCACTCATTATGTGCCAGACATTATGATGGGGATATAGCAATGCACGAGACAGACCGGGTCCCTACTCACATAAAGATTATGTGCTAAAGTGAGGAGATTCATGATAAATGTGTAACTCAATACTGAACTAGTGTCATAAAGTCCTAAATACTCTGAAGGAAATCCAGCAGTGTGAACAGGCAGAGAGTAATTGGAGGAATGCTTCTGTAGTTTTGTGGGGGGTCTGAGGTGGTATTAAGAGAGAGACCCAGATGATGTGAAATAGCTTGCCAAGAAAAGAGACAGAGGGCAGAGGAAGTGCAAAGCTTCTATGGCAGAAACAAAGGACAGAAAAGGGCAGTGAACTCGGGGGACAGTCAAAAGAGTTAAAGCCATGAAGGTGGGCATGGGCCACTCCATCTAAAGTCTTGTAGGCCATGTGAAAGTGTTAGGACATTTTTTAGGCAACAGGAAAAGCCATCGGATAGTATTAAGCTAGAGGGAACACAGTGGAATTTGTTTTGTTTTTTTTTAAGATTTTATTATTTTTAGAGAGAAGGGAGGGGAGGGACAAAGAGGAGAGAAACATCAATGTATGGTTGCTTCTCGAGTGCCCTCTACTGGGGACCTGGCCTACCACCCAAGCATGTGCCCTGACTGGGAATTGAACTGGCAACCTTTTGATCTACAGGCCAGTGCTCAATCCAGTGAGCCACACCAGCCAGGGCCAGGATTTGGGTTTTTAGAGGTTTGCTCTGGTGATTGTGTGAATAATTAAATGGAAAAAGACAAAAATGCTAAGAAGGGAGTTAAATTAGTAGCCTACTGGAGTAGAGCATCAGAGGAGTGGTGGTAACTTGGTCTAAGGTGCTAGAGTGAGGAGGAGTGATCAGACCTGGGACCTATTTTTAAGGTAGAACCTGTAGGACCTGCTGATAGATTGGAACTGAGGGTATAGGAAAGAGGGAAAACCAGGATCTCTACTGAGTTTCTAGGAGGTACCTTTTAGTGAGATGTAGAAGATCGGCAGGAGGAACAGAGGTGAATATCAAGAGCTCCAGCTTGGATCTACCAAGGGGTAAAGGACTAGCATGGAGATGCTGCCTAAGGGCATGTTGCAAAGGGTGAAGATGTGATCCTGTATGGAACCCTGAGTTAGTGGAGGTTCGCGCACTAGTAACACGATCAGCTTGTGGACTTTAGAGTGCAGCAGGGCCTCAAATGGCAGCTTCGAAGTGTTGACCGATATAAAGTAATAATGGTTGTGATTCATGAGCCAAAAGAGCATTGCTGACTTCCCAGACCTGATTCTACTTCTGGCCATATACAAGTTAAGTTCTTATTCTTTTCGCCTTCCATTTTCTCTCTCTAAAACATAGCTCTTTCCATGATTATAAACTCAGAGCACATGGACATATACTCGCACACATGAGGATACACACACACACGCACATCTGTGTTATTTCCAATTTTCAGATTGAAAGTGAATGACCTTACTTAGGGAGCTGGCCTAGCTCTCTGCTTCCTGCTGCTAACTGCAGGCAGTTTCCTGGGGATATGAGAATTAATTACTCATTTACTAGTTACCTGAGGAAAGACTAAAAATAGGCCTTTGAGGGGGTCAAATGCACTCCATGGGGATTTCTTTTTTGGAGAAATCCAAGGTGGTATATAGCCAACTCATTCTTTTCTTAGCCTACCAGGTGCCTATAGTTATGGGTATTCTGCCTTTGGCTGCTTTCTGCTTTGAAATCCAGAAGACTTCTCTGGGTACATGACTCTTAGGCCCCAAACCTCAGCTTCTCTTGCAATCTCACCAAAATTTTCGAGAATGGCAACTTTGGCAACTGTTGCTCCAGAAATGGAGTGAATTTTGCCAATGTGACTGGGTTTTTGCACCAAGGGGCAGACTGAAAAGATGGCATTCCCCAACCTCAAAGGTTGCTCTGTGGGTTGTTGAGTGCAGTGTACGGTTTGGGCAGTGTGCTGGGCTGCATGTGGCAGGAGGACTGTAATCGGCTTAACAATTGTGACATTGCCAGTGATATTTAAATATAGGCTTTCTGTTTCCCTCTTTCTCCTACTCACACATATCAGCCTCAACCCACGGCCAGCAAGTATGGAGTGTCCTAAAGTTCTGATAATACACCTCCCACAAGCTTTTTCTACCCCCCTTCCTCTAAGCCCTTCCAATCTATGAGGCACAGCAGTGACTGGCTGCGCACTGAATAAAGAAGTGAATAAAGGCTAGAGAACCTGATAGAACAAGAGAGAGCATAAAATCTGGGTTCTAATTCAGGGAACCTGACTGCTGGAATTATATGGAGCAGGGAAGAGAGGCTGAACTCTCCAGCATGAAGGCAAATGACAGAAAGATCTTTCTTCAGTGAAAGGAAGCGTTCTGACAATATTAGGTCTCCCCCTTAGCCCTTGCAGTAGGCCTTAGAGAACAGGAGTGAAGAGAAGGGTGACAACAATAAAACACTAGGCAGCTTTGCTGAAGTTTTCTCTCCCAAACTGCCAATGGAATACGAAAGCCAGATGATGCAAATTCTCTCCTTTCCAGCTATAAAATTACTCTGATATTTTATGAAAATGGCAAAAGAAATTATTTTCTTTTTGAGTCTGTCCCTCTCATGAATCTTCTCTTCCCCAGCAAATGTGGGGTGTTTAATCATCTCTCAATATACTTTCAACCTTCTGTTAAAAAGAGGTCTGAATACCTTAAAATTGTAACAGAACACAGAGGAAAAAGTGAGTCTGGACATGCTGAGTGAAGGTAAACTACACGCTGTATTTCTCCCACAAAGAACTAAAGTGTAAAGCAGGTCCTGGTTTCTCCAGGGTCTTTGCACTTAACCATCTACCTCAATAGAAGGAAGTGTGAAAAATCCATCAATTCAATCCACCACACATATAGCAAGCACATACTTAGTGCCTAGTCAAGTACCTGTCCCCTAGTGGATTTTTAAGAAATGTTTATTGACCAACTGCTCTTTGCTTTGACCTTGTACTAATCGCAGATGACACAGAGGTGAATAATACAGGTACCACTCGCCCTCAAACAGCTTACAGATTTTAGGTAGCTAAAAGGTATGCAATGGAATAAACTAGTGCTCTTCCTCCCTCCCTTTTGCCATCTGTCTCCAGCTCCACTAGGAAATCTTAATTTTTGTTGTTATTGTTAATGTCAGAGGGAGCATTTTGTAAACAGAAGAGCAAATGTGCCTCTTTAGCTGGAGAAATATCCCATGACATTTATTTAGGCAAGTGAGATTGAACTGCAGAGGCGGACAATGCTGTGTTTGAGCTTTGGACATGTGGAACAGTTTATCAGCAGCACCGCTGAAAGTCTGAGAGGGTGTTCCCTCATCCAGCAGGTGTTGGCGAGAGTCCTCTGAATGTTTGGCCTCATCAAGAATTAACAATAGCATGGGCTTTGGGGTTCCTTTATCACATACTGAATAACCCCGGTTCAGATCTGAATTTGGACCAGTGCCCTCACCCCTAAATGCATTCACATGACAAATTGTTATGGTTGGCCATATAGGTCCTAGCTATGGTGTGAGGCCTGAAACCTACCAGCTCTGTAGGAGTTTTGGTGGACTAAGTTTTTGGTCATGTGCCCAGGTTAATCCACAAGTACTCCCAGCCTCGAGTGGCTTCCTAAAAGTCTTCTCAAGCAGCACAGCAGAAACAGTGCTGGCCTGGCAGCCAGGCATGTGGCAATAGTGCAGCATCTGCTGTGGCTCGCTCTGCTGCTCTGAGGCTACACTGGTGAGTTTCCCTTCTAGATTTCTAACAACTGTGCCTGATATCATGTGGCCTTAGGGCCCTCTCACATAATTGTTCATAGTAGTTAGGGATCAGTGGAGTGTGAACCATTCTAAGCCTCGGGTCTATGCTCACTTAGCCAAGCAAGGCTGAATTGAGTGCCCCCTGGAACTTTTGATTGGACTGGGGATTTAGATGCTTTGCATCATCTACATCATCTCATTACTCTTCCATCCACTTTGCTACTGAATCACTGGTTGAAGGATATGTAGGAGCCATTCTGATGGAGATGGCAGAGGAAGAGTTGGGGAACCATTCCAGGCAGGGGTGTAGCCTGTGAAAGTCCCAGATGTGGGAGAGTAATTGTTTTCCCAATTTACTAACTAGGTCACTGAGGCTTAGAGGAGTTAGATGTGCTGCTCTGATTTACATACTAGTGGGCAGCAGAGCCCAGATTTTGTCTAACTTCAAAGCCTGTGCATTTGCACATACACTGCCTCACAAAGACCAGGCTGAGGGTTTGGACATGTCTTGTAAGAAGTGGGGACCCATTAAAAGGTTAGGAGGGAGGCTTATAAGAAGAAAGCAGTGTTTTAGGATAACTACTTCAGTGGCTGTGTGGAGGCTGGGTTAGCAAAGTGAGAGCCTAGAACTAGAGACCAGGTGGAGGGTATTGTAAAAGCCTAGACAGAATGGTTTAGGGCTCATTACTGTGTGCTGAGCTATTGATATTTAGTTCCCCTTTTATAACATTTATCACACTTCTTTTCTTTAAAGATTTTATTTATTTATCTTCAGAGAGAGGGGAAGTGAGGGGGAAAGAAAGGGAGAGAAACATCAATGTGAGAGAGAAACATCAGTTAGCTGCCTCTCCCACACACCCAACCGGGAATCTGGCCCCCAACCCAGGCATATGCCCTGACTGGGAATTGAACCAGCGACCTTTCGGTTCTCAGGCTGGCACTTCATCCACTGAGCCACACCAGCCAGGATGACATCTCTATTTTTTAATGTTGGTTTTTACCTAGTGGTCTATAAGCTTGAAGAGGATAGGGATAAGAGTGAGTCTCTCTTATTTCCTGCTTTATCCTTGGGGCCCAGCACAGTTCCATGCATGTAGTAAACATGCAATAAATACACACATGAGAGAATGTGAATGAAGGACAATGAAGAAGATTTAAAATGGTTTAGTAAGGTAAAGTAGATAAACATTTAAAAAATTAGAGTTAGGATAATAGCAACCATTTCATGAGTACTTGTGAGGTCAGCAAGTGCCTCAACTTCATTTTCTCAATTCATCTTCACAATCAGCATGGAAAGTAGGCCCTATTTTCTACAGCTGAGGAGATGCCCTTGAAGGAGGGATAGAGTTGAGCATGGTGACTACTCAATGGACAAAAACTTAGAGCTTTCCCACTAAAATCAGGAACAAGACAAGGATGCCCACTTTCACCACTCCTATTCAACATAGTACTGGAAGTCCTAGCCACAGCAATCAGACAACAAAAAGAAATAAAAGGCATCCAAATTGGAAAAGAGGAAGTAAAACTGTCATTCTTTGCAGATGACATGATAGTGTACATAGAAAATCCTATAGTCTCCACCAAAAAACTACTCCACCTAATAAATGAATTTGGCAAAACAGCAGGATACAAAGTCAATATACAGAAATCAAAGGCATTTTTGTATACTAACAATGAAACATCAGAAGTAGACATCAGGAAAAAAATATACCGTAGCGTATACTTGAAAGTTAGTAAGAGAATAAATCTCAAATGTTCTCACCATGTACACATACAAAGGTAACTATGTAAGGTGATGGAGGTGTTAGCTAACCTTATTATGGTAATTATTACAATATATTTGTGTATTATATCATCATGTTAAACACTTTCAACTTAGACAATGCTATTTGTCAATGATATCTCAATAGAGCTGGGAAAAAAAGAAAGGGTAGAATGGTTGGTCACATCTCCAGGAATAGGCTGAGCCAGAACCTGCATCTGATTAATTCCAAAGACTGTATTTATAAGCACTCTGTTGAGGGCCTGGGAGAATTTGGGGCTGAAAATTGAAGCTGGAAAGTAAGAAAGGGGAGAATATGCTTTCTGCTGTTTCTTTTTACTTACTGGTCTGTGATTTTGAGGATTTTGGTTTTAGACCCCTTTTGAGGGAGCATCAGGCCAGCCCAGTACCGATCAGATGCTCAGTAGATTGCTGATGATAGGGAAATGGGGCTT
>VMDR010015348.1:0-22406 GCA_007922815.1 Macrotus californicus | reverse complement strand
AGGACCTACATCCAAGATGACTCTATCCAGCAAAGCTATCATTTAGAATGGAAGGGCAGATAAAGTGCTTCCCAGATAAAGTCAAGTTAAAGGAGTTCATCATCACCAAGCCCTTATTATATGAAATGTTAAAGAGATTTATCCAAGAAAAAGAAGATAAAAAATATGAACAGTAAAATGACAACAAACTCACAGCTATTAACAAGAGAACCTAAGAACAAAAACAAAAACAAACTAAGGAAATAACTAGAACAGGAACAGAATCAGAGAAATGGAGATCACATGGAGGGTTATCGTGGGGGAGTGGGAGAGGGAGAGAGGGGAAAAGGTACAGAGAATAAGTAGCATAAATAGTAGGTAGAAAATAGACAGGGGGAGGGTATGAATAGTATGAGAAATGGAGAAGACAAAGAACTTCTATGTACAACCCATGGACATGAACTAAAGGTGGGGAATGTGGGTGGGAGGGGCTGTGCAGGACAGAGGGGAATAAAGGAGGAGAAAATGGGACAACTGTAATAGCATATCAATGAAATATATTTAAAAAAATAAAAATATTTAGGCCTATAATATGAATTTTTCCACGTAAGCCCCACAACTGTTAAGGGTAACAACTGTCCTATTATGAAAATGCTCTCTGTGTCTTTCTTTATACTTGACCCACTTAATCTACGTTCCTGTACACTACAATCAGTTCCCTCTTTTTGAACTCTGAATAAGCAGATCATACAGTGTATATTCTTTTAAATTGGCTTCTTCCACTCAGCACTATGTTTATGAAATTCAGCTATGTTTTTGCCTATAGCTTTAGCATATAATTTTCATTGCTGTATAGTATTCTATTGTATGAATAGTCATCCATTTTAATGCTGATGAATAATTGAGTTGTCTCCAGTATTGCGCCATATGACTAATACTGCTAAGTAGATCTTTATCTATTTTTGTTGTGCATAAACATAGATCAAAGTGGCTGGATGACAGATGAGCACATCTTCAACTCTAATGGAAAATACCAAACTGTTTTCCAAAGTGGCTGTACTAATTTGTATTCTAACCAGCAGGGTACAAGAGTCCCCACTGCTCTTGAAAATGACATTTTTTCTTAGTTTTAACCAGTCTGTGTTAGGAATATTTTAAATACACTACTAAAAATTTTCTTCTTTAAAATTTCTTGTTATTTGCATTTTAAGGTACCAAAGTGATTCCAATAACTTGGAGTTCTAAATTGTCTGCTAATAGCATCAGTAGAGGCATATATAATAACAACAATAATATGATAATATCCACATTTTTATTTTAAATTTGATAACTAAGGGAAAATCTGTAGCCTTAGAAGATTCACAGCAATAAAATCCAAACAAACAGGGTTTGTCCCTACAGCATTTGAAAAGAACTCTCAGATTAGCAGACTGACTTAGGGGGTGAACCGACCTATTTGGTAGAGGTCTGAATGTCCTCAGAGCTTGCTCTGAAAGTTTGGGCAGCACTGGGTGCAAGTCACCGAACTACCCAGCTGGGACGAGTCAGGACCACCTTAGAGTAGCAAGATCAGATGGGGGAGCCCATCAGTTTGCAACTCATTAACATGCCACATCTGGTGACATCTGTTTTTTCCAGGAGGCAGCAATAAGCATGTGCTCTGGCCAACAGAAAACAAAGGACATGCTCCAGCCTCTTCAGCAGATATAGTCATAGCCTCCTCACTTCACACTTCCTACTTGGGCCCCTGAGCTTTCTTCCTCTTACTAATATCCTCAACCTCCTTGCCACTTTCTCCTTTTAGTGCACTCTCCTGGGCAGAGCCCAGCCCTAGATGAACTCAATTGTTTACTTTCTCTACTTCAATTGCCCAGCTGTTGAGCATTGCTGGAAAAACTACACACCCTGCGCACTATAAACTTATGGTCCCCAACGCCATCTGGGCCCTTATTCCTGTTAGGCAGCCCTTGTCTGTTCCCCTGGTCAGCTCACCCCCCCACCCCATCCTCCCATTTTTCTATTACAATGATGACAGGTCCTCTTCTGTAATGATGCATTGGGTGCCTAATCTAGACACAGCTGGCTGTTATCTGTTATGCACAGGGCTATTTCAGATTTCCTCTGCTCTCCTCAAATCTCTGTTTTTATTGCTTGCCTCTCTAATGAGCCCCAATCCCAAACTCCACTGTCAGCCTCAATAGGCAATCTCTCCTCGTGCTTCATGAAGAAAGCTGGCACTATCTGAAGAGAACAATCTCAGCTTCCCTCCTTTATATCTGCAGATTCACTTTGCATCCAGACTCATCTCATTTTTTTCCCTGCTTCTTTATGACAGTAAAGGAAGTGTCTCCTCTAGGGCTCAATCTAATACCCCTACCCAGGTACAGTGCCTTTTCAGGGATGCCTCTCTACATATCCTGTCTCTCTCCTGACTTCTTCCCCGCATGGGTCAAACAGACTCACATCTTTCCCTCAAGAACCCGGTGTCAGGGGCTTCCTTGGCTTGATCAAGACCTTCATCCCAATAGGGTAGAAAGCAGTGCTATGGGTTGAATTGTGTGCCCCCCCAAATCACATGTTGAAGTCCTAACCCCCAATATCTCAGAATGTGAGCTTATTGGAAAACGGGGTTGCAGGTGGGATTAGTTAAAATGAGTTTGAATTCTCTTTGTGTCTCTGTTTCCTCACTGGAGGCATGAAGAGCAGTTGGGTCATTATTTTTGCGGCATGCACTTCCCAAATCTGTGGGAGCAGAGGTGGCAGGATTTGCGGGGGCGGGGGCGGGGGGTGAGATTAGAGAAAGCAGTCAGAGCCCTTCACCTCCCTTCTGACCAAAGCAGCTCGAGCCTGAACTGTTTAATATTCTGCAACTCTTGGTAATAGCTGGCTTTAAAAAGTGTTTCATCTTTTACAAAATAAAGTAAAAAATTTAAATCTCCTGACTTAGGTGATATTTCAGACCTTTTCCAACTGCCATAGACTATGATTATAGACGGTTTTACAAGGTAAAGCATATGGATTTGATGAACATATAGCACAGATTTTCCTCAGAAAAGCCTGATGTAATAAAATTTATTTCTTTTCAGTAAAGGAAATTTGTTAAGGACTTACTAACGCAATTTAATTTTAAATGTTTTAAAGACACTTATATAAAACACTCACAAATTAGAAAAGCAATCTTTTTTTGGACCACATGTTGGAATTTGGGGTTTAAAACATCCTCACTGTCCACAGGGGACTCTGAGACCCATAGGCAAGCAAGGACGTGTGTGCAAATAGGAGCTTTAGGTGACAAGCACTGGAATGATGGGGACAGATGCCAAATGCCACTGGTTTGAGTAGTCGATGAAAAATTTCAGACACTGAGTGTAGACTTCTCTGTCCAGAAACTTTACTATCAAGATAAAAAGAGAAATGGGAAGCAGGAGTGATAACATCAGTGCTCATGTGCTTAGGCCCACACAATTCTCCTTTGTTTCCCTATGACCTGGCTTAGTATCTGGTATACAGTTGGTGCTCAGTAAGTGCTTATGGAATGAGAATATACAATAAAGTAGACTCTTTTTTTTTTATCCTCACCTAAGGACATGCTTATTGATTTTAGAGAGAAGGGAAGGGAGGGAGAGAGAGCGTGAGAGAAACATCTATGCAAGAGGGAAACATCAACTGGTTGCCTCTCACATGTGCCCTGACTGGTGACCTAACCTGCACCTAGGTATGAGCCTTGAGCTGGAAGCAAACCTCCGACCTTTCTGGTTTATGGGATGACGCTCCAACTAACTGAGCCACACTGCCCAGGGCTGAAGTAGACTCTTTACCTGGTACTCTGTGAGAATTCTTGGTGAGAAAGAAGGAAAAAGAACTTCTTTCTTAATTAAGGGTGGGGTGGGGAGGGATCCAGAAACATATTAAAAGAACAATCCTCCTGACCTAGGTATGGGTGAAAATGGCAAGGGTTCTGCCTTGGAAGCCATGGTAAAAATCTATTTAATTAAAAGGCACAGAAGCTAAGTATTTATCAGTCATCAACATTATATTAATAAATTGAATGCATCTGTCTGGTAACTTTTTTAACCACCTAGGTAGTGTCCTGAAGGAATAGAGCCTGACCTAGGTCAGACTTATGGGAAAAAGTGTCGGAAAGACCCTCCTCAGGGGGCCGGGCAATGTTCCCCCAGAGGAAGATACCAAGAGAAGGAAAAGCAGAACTCTGAGCTGAAGCCAGTTGGGTGTTTTTCATGGTTCTGTCTAAGGGCAATTCTGGACCTGGGACTAGGGCACACTAGCTGTTCACTGTCTGGACACTGTCAGTACCGGAAATAGAGGCCTCTTGATACAGAATACGCACTAACTTGTCTTCCCTAGTAATTTCACTTCCCTAGGCTGTGGAACCTTGCTAAGATGTTGCCTGCCAGCTGCTGATGGAGCCCTTCTGCCACACTGGGATTCGCACAGTTTATTTTGGTAGGTAACTAAGACAGAGAGACAGAGTTAATTAAACCTTTCATAAAACAGTCCATCAGCCACCTGCTTGCACAGCAAAAAGTCAGATATTTTTGCTGCTTTTTGGCAGAAATATTGTGTTTTCAGCCCTCTCTAGGGCCCCATTCAGGATTCTAACCAGGCTACCTGTGAAAACTTCCTCTTACTTACGGTATATATCTTTTCCATTTGTGTAAAAACAATAAATAAATACCAGTGATCTCCTCAGGCCATGACAAAGAAGAATTTGTTGGGGATTTAGTGCCCTAATGCCCTGGACACACTTGAATTTGGCTAAACAATCAAATTAGGTAGTTTGGCTCAATTTAATCAGTTTAAATGTTGTTGGCATACTGTTTTTCAAATGACTTTGGTTTTTTCAGAATGATCCCTAGAGGGGATTGGCTTTAAGTGAACTGGAAATTTTCAGGTATGTTTTAAAGATCTACAAAACAAGCCTTTCCTTTGTTTGAAACAGGCAAGACTCAGAAAAGTGTTGAAAAGGACTGTCTGTTATTTCACCTAGGTAGGTGCACATCTCCACGTGCACCCTGGGGGCATAGCAACAAAATAATTCATGTTTGAAATTTTTCTACAAACAGCAAGATATCCCAAAGTACAGCCAAAACCCTGACCAAGAAAAAGGGCATGGCAATGATCATGAAATAAATGAGGGTGGAAGTCCTTTAAACCCTTTTGTACTTAGGTAATGTACTTAGGTACAGCCCTGATTCTTTGCCAGTAAATTTTTAGGAATCTCTTGGCAAAAGAGAAGACATTGTTTGCCACACCTTCTACTCCTATAGAGTTTTTGGATGCTGACTATTTACAGTGACTTTCAGCTGCCTCCTTCACCCATCTGGTATTATTTTGTATTTCTTCTTCTTTACTAGGCTCTGACTCATCTCTGCCCAGACCTTTGGGTTTCCTTAAGACCCTGCTTCTCCAGACGTGGTGCCCCACCCAGGTAACTCAGCTTGCTGTTGTCCATGAGGAAAGGGAGGCTTAGGTGCCCAGTCTCAGAGAAGGGGATGATTCACTCACTCATCCAAATCAGAAATGGAGAAGTTTTCCTTAGCGCTTCCTTTATTTGCCCTCTCCACATCTAAGCAGTAATGGCATCTTGTCATTTCTACTTCCTTAGGGTCTCCAGCTACCTCTCTTTCTTTCCCATCTCTGCCTCTCAGTTGCCACTCCTAGCCCATTGTCTCTCTCCTGGACTACTGAATTGTCTTTATTATGCATTCTTAAGGCAGTGAGGAGCATTGAAAAGTTTTAATTGGGATGAAACTAGCTCACATTTCTTTGTCATAAAATCACATTAAATCTAGTAGATGAATTGGAAAGGCTGCTGGAGTGAAGATGGAAAGAAATCCACGACAACACTACTAGCATCCAGATGAGAAATGAAGAGGGCCCAGATTAAGCCGCAGAAGACAGTGAAAGGAGGGGAAGTGTGTATTTAGCAAGTAGAATGGACAGAGCATAATAACTAACTGGAATTAGAAGGTGAGAGAGAGGGAGAGTTTGTAATAAATGTCTCCCAGGTGGAAAGTTAGGAGATTGGGTGCATGATAGTATGATTCTGAGAGAAAGGAAATTAAGAATCAAGTCTGTGAGAAAATGATGAATTTAGTGTGACATGGTAAGCTCCAGTTTCATGTGAGGAATGTCATGTGGGGAGAGAATCCATAAACAGTTTATATATACAAGTCTGGGATTTAAAGAAAAGTGAACATTGAAGATATAAATTTTGGAGTCATGAGGTTATAGTTTAAAGCAAGGGAATATATGACATTGGATGGGCAGAGCTTATAAAGTACAAAAGAGAGAGGGCGGGCCCCTGGGCGATATCACCCCTAGGGAGCACACAGAAGAGAAGGGGCGTGAGAGGTAGAAGAAAATTCAGGGTGCTGTGCTGTTAAGAGAACAGGAGAGGAAAGAATTTAACAGTTAGATTATGAATGTTCTTAAGGAGATAAATTTCACTGGATTGATGGGGACAGATGTCAAATGTCACTGGTTTGAACAGTCAATGAGAAATTTCAGACAGTGAGTGTAGACTTCACTGTCCAGAGACTCTAATATAAAGAAAAAAAGAGAAATGGGAAATAGGAGTGATAACATGAGAGTTTCTGTTCTTAGGCCCACCCAGTGGCCAGTGCACAGAGAATGGAGAAGGCACCTTAGGTGTCAAAATGACTGGGCCTTGGGCTGCCCACGTATTTGGTCAAACACTATTCTGGGTGTTCCTTTGAGAATGTTTTGGGATGCAATCAACATTGAAATGAGTAGATCAAGTAAAGCAGATTGTCCTCCCTTTTGGTGGTGGGCTCTATCCAATTAGTCAAAGACTGAATAAAACAAAAAGGCTGACTCTCTCTGAATAAGAGAGAATTTCTCCTGCCCAAATGTCCAAAATCATTGGCTTTTTCTGCATTTAGACTTAAGTGAGACATTGGCTTTCCCCTGGACCTGCCAGCTTTCAGAAGTGTGTCAGACGACACCATTGGTTCTCCCGGTTCTCAGGCCCTCAGACTTGGACTAGAACTAGATCATTGGCTTTTCTGGATCTTCAGCCTGCCAACTCACTCTGTAGATCTTAGGACTTCCTATCTCCATAATTACATAAGCCAGCACTTATAAATAAACCATATGTATGCTATTGCTTCTGTTTCTATGGAGAACTCTAATATAGCACAGGATGGAAAAAATAAAAGGAAATAAGGAAGGGAGAATGGAAAAAAAAAAAGTAGGATGACAGAGGTCCCTGAGAGCCTATGACGTGCTGTGAAAATGTAGAAAGAAGGAGGGTGACTGTTTAGATCTGTAATCTCTGATGACATTGGTGACTCACTAATGTCACGTAATTCAAATTAGCCTTCAGACATTGCGGTCTTGGAGTTTCTTGTCTTTTAGAAGCAGGACTTCCTAGCTTGGCTTGTTTTCTTGTTACTTAGGACCTGTTGCTAGCATAAGGTCATACTTAGAAAATTGAATCCTCAATGAGATTACTCAGAGATTTGGCTGCTTTCCTTCTGGCCATTTTGTCTTTAGGTCGCAAAGAGAAACAGCTCACTTTTCTAAAGTGACATTACACATCACTTTGAAATATGTCCTGTAGGCCAGTCCTGAAATCTATGGATTTTTAGGGGATGCTCATGAAAAAGAAGCTTTAAAACAATATGTAAAACAATTTTCTTTTACTCTAAAAAGCTTCTTCGATAGTCCAGTTTTTAGGAAACTACCTGCTGAACAGATGCAATAGCAGAGGTGAGAATTTGTCCAGCTTGTACCTAATTCATTTCTGCCTCAGGGAGATGATAACCACAGAAACCACTAGGGTGAATTAAATGAGAGATTTATTGGGTACTTAGAATTCATTTAGTTTCTGCTCTATTTTTATAATTCCTTTTGTTACAATTTTAAAGTGACAGAGAGAAACCATTTTATTTGTGGATGTAGCAGATGCGATTTGGAATATCTACCCAGCTCAAAAAGATTCTCCTGGTTGTTCTGCTCACGCAGAGAGGTAGGTTCCAGGTTTCAGTTTGGATCATTCTTTACTGTTTAACAGTCGCCTGGATCTGGGGTGGGTACCTGAGCCCAATTCAGAGTCCAAGGCCTTTGCACACGCACTGAGTCACTCACGCAGTCCCTCTCCAAGTGTGACCTTGGGAACATGACTGCATTTCCGCCTCTGGTGCTGTGGGATATACCCTGTGCTTACAATGACTGCCTCCTTCACCTCCCTTCCTCTCTCCCTACCCCCAATCTGCCCCCACCAAGCTGAACTGTATTTTATTACTTTCAGTCAAACGTACTAATTGATTCAGTTATAATAAAATAATAAAAATATTCTTTCCTTGAGTTGTGTAATAAAAACTGAGGCTTAAGAATTTCAATGGTAACAGCCATGGACAGTGCACTGGGGAAGCCAGTGTTCTAATTAAATAACTGCCCATACTCTTGAACCCCTTTCTTACCCCCCAAAAGCCTCAGGAACTAGTCCCAACAGGCTCTGCCACAGCTTTTCACACCGCTGGTGGAAGCATGGTCAGTGCAATGCCGGTGACAGAGCGTGTGTCCGAACCTAGCAGGATTACCTGTGCATATACCTGTTGACCCCTCAAGGGCATTTGCAGGAATTTATGCTACAGAGGCACTTGAACAAGTGCAAAAAGACACAGTGCAAGGTCACTTGGTAAACATTGTTGGTAATAACAAAATATCAGAAACAGACTAAATTTCTACTAATATGGAATTGGTCAAATAAGTTATGGGAACCCATACAAGTGGAGTACTATGATGCTATGAAAAAGAAGGAGTAAGGTCCTCATGTATGGAAAGATCTCTAAGATATGATGGCAAGTGAAAAGCCCAAGGTGCATAACAACAGTGGGTTTTGTAGGCTATCATTTGGGGATAACAACATCTATTCAGATTTGCTTATATACACATTGGAAAAAAAACCACTCTGGAAATAGAAACAAATAAACCAATACCAGTAGTTTACTTGTGTGTATAAATGTGTGTTTGGCAGGGGGTGGGGATTGGACAGCTTACATAGAAAGTAGGAGCAGGAAAGAGACTTTACCTGTGTATCTCTTAAGGTCTTAACCCATGTTATACTGTGTGTTGTCAACTATTCAAAAGAAAGGGGGGATGGAGAGCAAGAACCAGGGGGAAAGGGGAGGGAAGAATTAGGAAGAGGAGAAGAAAGAGTTGTGAGGGAGCAAAAAAGGAAAGAAGGAAGGTCAGAGGAAGGAAAGGAAAGAGAGAGGGAGGGAAGGAGAGAGAAAGAGTGAGCAACGGCCATCAACAAAAGTGATACCTTTAATCAGAATCTGTTGGTTATTCTTTGTAAAGAAGATATTTGAAACTACTTTTTCTTGGGCAGAAGAAACACTGAGACTGGAGAACAGGACATGGCTGTGGCCATTGCGTAGTGTCTTAATTGCCCCTAAGTGGCAGGAATCACTGCAGAATTAGAATCTCTGCCATGTCCAGCTATGTCCACCTCAACCAGACAACCTTTTCCTTAATGGAGGAGAGGAAGCCCAAACTCGGTAAAACATTGTAGGACTAAGACTGAAAATTCCTCCCCTGTGGATAAAATGTATTATTTCTCAATTCCACAATGGAAAACATGCTTAAGTTTTTACCATGTCTCAAAACACACGCTAAGGTAAATAAACTTAAATTGCTATTTGTCTTGACATAGATTTTTTCTAGAGCAGATTCTGCATACTTACTGCCAGCGATAGGGCCTGAAGACAATACTTACGAGCTTTCTTGGGACTGCCCCACGTGGTGTTGACAGATAAAATACAGGACACCTAGTAAAATTTGAATTTCAGATCAACAACAAATAATTTGTATACTAAAAATACATACTAAAGATAATACTAAAAATTAGTCAGTTTATCTGAAATTCAAACTTCACTGGGTGTCTTGTTTTTTAATTTTGTTCAATCCATCAACCAGGCCCCGGGGATGGCTTGTTGGAATGGAAGCTCTGGTGGCCAAGGTTCAAGTCACAAGTGGGAAGGCCTGTTTGTCTCTGTCATTTTAAGGCAACCAAACACTTCCTCCTCCAAGAGCCAATCAGATGCCTTGACACCAGATTCCAAGCATGACAACCACCACTGACTTTTCTGCCACCTCTGCTCCTACCTAGCAGTGAAGACCACCCAGTCCCCTACTGCTGCTCCAGGTCCCATGGATAAAACATAAGTACCCCCTCACATGGACAGAAGAATTTTATTGCTGTACCATCAGAAGGACAGTTGTTTGACTTTGTGTTTCTAACAGCAAACATGGATTTGTGCTTCTCTCCCAAACTTTTTCACCTGGCCTGCCCACTGTCGTGACATAAAAAAGACAGAATGACAGTATCTTAAATTAGGTCAAGAAATTCCCTTCTAATAATCAGAATGTGATCCAAGGCACCCCTTCCAGGTATAAAGGTATCTGGCAAGCCTTGAACATGGCAGTCACTCAGTGAGCATGGAGTGAGAACAGAGGGGAATGGACCACTGGGACAGCTGCATCTTTTGAGTGTGTGTAGGGGGAGGGTGGTTCTAATGGTACACCACCCCAACAGCAGAGACCATCTTTCTAGCTATGAGGTGGCCTGCTTGTGTGCTATCTACGACCCCCATCAGAAAAAGGAGCCAGCCTGTCCTTAGAGATGTCTGTTCTTGACCTGCCCTCACTGATTCAAGGTACAGATCATGCTCATGAAACACCTCTCAGGTTTCTCCTCCTTCACAGAGGGCTGTCTTGCACATGGGACGATCTCTTGCAACATATGCCTTTGGGTTACACACAGTCTACATGAGCAGCCAGCTCTGTGGTTACAGAGCACACAATGACAATGACATAATGACAGTGAACACGTTTCCCAGCACCCCACCTCCCAGGGACAGAAGAGATGTATAAATCCCACAAATGACAGGTTTGTCTTCTCTGAACATTGGTCCTCCCAGGACAGGTTCATAGGATTGGAGACACAAGTACAAATAGTGGTTGGCTTTTTTGGAAAAGGTGGGCTCATGGAAGAACAATGAAGATGACAGCTATGCTGCCACGGCAAAGAAACTGGCTCCTTCCTGGAGCTGCAGCTCACCAAATAAAAGCCAAAGTCACCGGTCGCTGTGGTTTGAACACAAAAGCAACCACTGGAGTTGTGATTCAGAGACACTGAGTTCACTGTAAGTGAGTGGCTGGGGGTTACATCACAGAGACTAGTTTTAAAGTGCCGTGAACCCCAAGTGAGGTTTGTAGGGCAGACGTACAATTGCTTGCAAACAAGTCACAGGCACAATGAGCAACGTTTTGTGTTTCTTTGCAGGTTTTCTCTTTGATCTCTCAAGGGAACTGGGAGAAACTCAAGTCTGAAATTCAAACCTGCCTCAGGCATTATTTTCCCTTAAACTAGATCTAACCTCAGGAGTATTCACCGAATTCTATTGGGAAATGAGCCCTCCATATGTTATTCTTATTATGTTTTGCTAATATTTTGCACTGGAAACATGTCATACCAAGATGTCTTGGACCCTTTACTTTTCCAGCTTATTTGGAAGCTAAAGTGAGCAGCCATCCAGCTTTTGGGCCAATCCAGGTTTTTCATGCCAGGGTAGGCAAAGCTTCCCGGAAAAGTCTCCAGGGAAGGCCAGGAATTTCTGAAAGTATCTGTGGACAACAAGTGCAATGTTACTGGGCTAATTCCCCTAACTAAACTCAACCGATGAAAGTGCTTTGTGATTTACTGGCAGGTAGACTGACAGTGGCCTGAGGCCTGGCACCTGAGGCCTGAGCTGGGGGAACCCTCCAGCCTTGCAACTGCAGCTTGGATGCATCCAATACAGGCTGGGTTTGTGGACCCAGTATTGTCAGTCAGACACTGGGTTGACTGTGCAGGATGTGGGTGGGGAGCCCAGAGAGCTTTCAACCTCACCCAGCCCTTCTTTCTCTGTCCTCTCCTCTCCTCCTAGCATAATGGAGCAAGATGGAGTTCAGTGTTTCTCAGGTGAGGTCCACAGATGACCTACAGGAGGATCACTGGAAATACTTGTTTAACATCCCAATTCGAGTGCCTGCTCTAGACTTATCTACTGAGTCTCTGTGGGCGAGGCCTGGGAACCTGCATTGTTCATCAGTACCTCCTGGTGAGTCCTACATGCACTCAAGTTGACAAGCATTGGTAGAAGTGAAAGAGTCTTAGATTAGCAGCCAAAAAACTAGAGTCCAAAACCATTTATGTCCTGGGTGGTTTGGGGCAGGTTATTTATTAACTCCCAGACTCATTTTTCCATCTGAAAAAATGGATATGTTATTTTATCGGGATTATTCTTTGTTTCTCTCTGAGAATCAAATGAGATAAGTTATATGACAAGGCTGGCAAACAATGAGCTCTTGCTAGATATTAGGACATAGTACCATAGTATAGTAAAGGGATGGTGAGTCAACAGATTCTCGGTAGGCCTCAAGATGTATATATTTCGCAGCAATTTTCAAAGGCTCATATAACTCTTTTGGATGGACACAGAGCAAAGAGACTCAGCCACCAGTGGCTTTACTACCCACTAAGGCCTTACTAACATGCCCAGGAATGAGGGATACAGTGCTGTAGTGAAGCCAAGGTGATGAAAAGAGACACATCCAGAAAAGCAGACACAGGCCAATATAAAAGTGGTATAGTAAGTCTAGCTAAGAGCACATGGTGAAAGTGGTGTCTTCTACAGGCATGTTCCTCAGCAAGGGCCCACGTGCTCTAAGTCATTGATTCTCACTGAGGGCAATTATGTCCCCCAGGGACATTGGGCAACGTCTGGAGATACTTTTGATGGTCACAACAGGCATCTAGTGAGCAGAGGTCAGAGATGCTGCTAAGCATCCTACAGTGCAGAGGACAGTTTCCCACAACAGAGAATTATGTGGCTCAAAATGTTGATAGTGTGCCAAGGTTAAGAAACCCCGTCATCACTTAACACAGAAGACTGAGTTGTGAGTGATGGAAGGAGGCCCAAGTGACAGCCACATGCTGCTGTGTTGCGAAGTCTCACAGATGAACAACGGGACCCAGACTCCTGTAAGCTGGCAGGTCACCATTCACCACTTCCCATGTCATGTGTTCAATGTTGCTATTTTCCTGCTTGTTTGAAACAATTGTGAAAAGCATTCTCTACCAGGGGTGTCCAATCTTTTGGTGTCTCTGGGCCACACTGGAAGAAGAGTTGTCTTGGGCCACACATTAAATACATTGCAACACATAATCACAAAAAAATCTCATAATGTTTTAAGTAAATTTATGATTTTGTGTTGGGCTGCACTCATAGCCATGCTGAGCCACATGTGGCCCGCAGGTTGGACACCCCTGTGACCTTTGGAAAAGCAGAGGTGCTGTTCTCTACAGGAGAGGGTGGAGGCTGTCTCACTCCCAGCAATGGTCTTGTTTTTTACCAAGAGGGAAGAGCAGTGAGAGGGAACTAGGGGCCATGCGGTCCAGCAGGGTTTGCCACCCTAAGCAGCCAAGCACAAGCATGTGCAATGGACTGTGCAGGCTTAGGGGGATTCTATGGAAGGCACTCAGGATTGGAATCAGATCGGCTTGTCATTGGTTTGTGATAACCCTTTGTTAGTATCTTTCTTCCCTATGCGATTCTCAGCTTCACTTTGTGGTTCTCTCCAGATGCTTCCAATTTAGTGTCTTGGTTAACCAGCCTTTGCTCCATTTGACCCTCCCTCTACCTGATCCCCTGTGTCTTTTTGTCTCCTCTTTCCTGGCATGGCATGTGCTCTGGGGTTATACCTTTGATTGCCCTGGACTCTTCCTGTCCAGACTCCTAGGGTTTTTTCTCATGCCCACCCAGGTCTCTTGGGATCTCTTTACCATTTTCACACATGCTGTCTTCCTGAATGCAGGACCAGCATCGTGGCATGTGACCTGTGTGATTACTCAGGACTCCATGCTCAGAAAATCCTCATGCTAGATTTAATACTCTGCTGTCACCAGAGTGAACTTCTTAATGGAACTTTGAATTTTTATTTTGTAAGTGAATTATTTTAAGATAACAGAGCACGCACAAGAACAGGACAGATACATACAATAGAAGTGCCTGCCCTTTCTTTTACCCTATTCTCATGGAATGTTCACCATGAGCACAGAATTCTTGTGGACCCAGGAACATGTGGGAGTTCATAGGGATTCAAAGTGAATACAAGCTGAAGTGTGTTTTGTCTAGAACTAAGGAGGCGGCCATGAGGGAAGGATACCAACAGCCCCAAGAATCCACACTTGCCATTTGAACCAAAATTTGCTTCAAACACGGAAGGCAGTCACATTCTAAGAAAGATGAACGACCAAGGAACCCTATCATGTCCTTTCTTTCTCATGTTATTTCACTGCACTAGCTCACTACTTATGCTAAAAATGATGACAGAGAAGGAAAGAAAGAGACAAGGCAACTCATAAGTTCCTTTTCTTTTAATCCTTCCTTACTCATCAGTGAGCTAAAGGTAGAGATTGTGGGTAAAATATGCATATCAAGAAATTAAATAAAAGCAGTTGAGTTAGGTTTGTGCAGATTTTCCACTGTTATGGTAAGAACAAAATATGCAAATTGTGTAATTTTGGTGATTAGCATATGAGTTAAATTGCTCTCATATTTGCATTTAAAACTGGCATCACACAATAGAGATAAAAGGTAAAATTCATGCTCATCATGTAACATTTAAAATGTAAATTTTTCTTACAGTGGTATTAAATAGAATATTTTTTAAAAAACCATGACAAGTGAAGAGGGAGACTGTGGATGAAAGGAAAAGGCTTTTGTTTTTGGTAGCCCTAAGGGCAACTTTTTCCTGATTTTAGAAAAAAGGTGCCCATGGTTTTATTTTACACTGGGACCTGCTTGTATGCTTTCACTTCATAACACCAGAACTGGTGTCTCTTTGTCCTCAGACTGTCCTCCAGCTGCAGCAATCAGTTAGCCTGTGTGCTCAGAGAGCAGGTGTTTCCTGGGAAGTGATGTTCCCTAGGACCAGTGCTGACCCAGTGCAGATTGGTTAGCCTTTCAGGACAGCCTTGGAATGTGGCCTAAACCAACTCCAAGTTCCCCTGTGGGGTTGACCCAAGTTAACCTGTATACAACTTCCCTTTGCTTGCTCCTTTACCTTTGTGGTTCCACTTCCTTACTCCTTACAGTTTTTCCTGGGGAGATTTCAAAACAATCACTTGCATTAAACTTAAAACAAACTCACCCATCCTTCCCAGTTCTGTGGTCTGTCTGTGCCAAGGTCATTGGTTTTGTTAGGCATCAGTGGTAGATGGTGATGAGGTTGTGGGGCTGGAAACCCAACAGTATAGACATTCTTAAGGGAGTCTTCTAGAAATGTTGGGTTTTGAGGTTTATGCAGAAACTTTTGATACAAAAATCTTTCTATGCAGGTCAAAGGGAATGTGGACAGAGCACTCTGGAGAGAGGGTTCGTCATAGGCCACTCTACGACCAAGTAATGTTCTGGGCAGATCTGGTCCAAGTCTTCAGTGAGTGAAGACTAGATGGATCAGACCTTAAGAAAATGAGCTCTGGTTATCTAACAAGACTCCTGAAGTCACAATGCCCCTGACTCCGCTTGCTTTGATAGGAGAAAGAAAAAGAAAAATGACAAACACCAGGCTGTGTGTTACCTTATTAAATGAGTCATAATCTGTTCTGTAAGAACTGGACGGGAACCAAAACAAAACTCATATCATCTTTTTCTCTCGTCTAGGTACGTGGTTACTTAACCTGAACAATCCTGGAGTGTCTTCCATCTTCCCTGGCTAGAGAATTTTTATTCATGCTTCAAAATTCAATGCAAATGCCAAGAGTCTATCTTTCCTGTGCCACATAATATTCTCCCATAAGTATTTACATGTATATTCACCATCCCCCTTAGATTATAAGGACTTTGAGTCAGAATATTTATCTTCTTCATTTTTGAAGCCCCAGAGCCATGTACAGCACTTGGCACATAACTGATGTCAGAAACATTTGATGAAATAACAGTAATGGCAGCTAGCATGCGCCAGGCACTATGCTAAGTACTTTACATGTGTTGTCTTCACTGCTCACAACACAGTATGAAGCAGCTACGGGCATCTTCACTTTTCAGTCGGGGAAGTGGAGGCCAAGGAAGGTTAAATAACATGCCTGCGATCACATGCTTCCCAACAGTAAAACAGAGTCAAGCCCAGATTTGCCAGCACCACGGCCTTTGTTGTTCACCATGGAGCAAGAGAAGTGGGTGATTAGGTATTTCCAAGGCTGTCAGGAAGGGTGCTCATTAGACAGACAGACTTGTCTGTACAATAGCCTCTTAATTAAATAGTTTAGCAAAGTTCTTCATATTAAAAAGTAGCCATTTTTATTTCCCAGCTCACTGTGGAATCAATTTCCATTTTAACCAGTTTCTCCCAAGTTCATTGAGCTTTGTTATCAGAAGGTCTTTTTACACAGGTATTTAGTTCTGGTGCATGTTAAGAGCAATAAAAAAAAAAGCCCCTGTGCAGCTGTGAACCCCAGCTCCTCCCAGATCATGAGTACTGCTTGCTACAGGACTCTACCAAGGTTACATTTTATGTTTACAGTATATAAGAAATTCTGGAGGGTGGTACTGATATACCAATTAAAGACACTGGTATTTTTGGCCTCGTGGGGCTGACAAGGAAAAGGGATTTCAGTTTGTTATGAGAAACACTTCCTTGCTTATACTTAACTTTTATTGTTCACAAAGGATTTCAAAATATTATCAGAGAAAATGAACACCATTCTTGAGTCATGTGGGCACAGTGGACTTCCATAGCCTAGTGGGTGGTGCTTCACACTGTATTTTTTTTTCAGTTCAGAGTGGAATCATTAAAAGAAAAAAATCACAAGAAGTCATCAGCTTCCTGCCCCTGTCCGCCTCCCGCCTTTGGCACCGAGAATGTGGGAGCACATGGGCAGCTCAAGGCTAAGTCATGGGCAGCCGTCTAAGGATTGGCCAAGGAGATGGGCTTGACTGCGGCCCAGCTGGTCCTGCTCCCGGTGTGTCTCATTTCTTCCTCCACTCAGGACCCCAAGGCCCCACAGCTCAGGCTGTCTGGACTTGGCACTGTCATTTACAGCCACCTAAACTTTGAGGATGACTAAACCGAAGACATGAAAAATGACATCAGAGAGAAGAAAACGTTTTGAGAACCATTTACCATGTCAATGCAGTTTTAGGCAAAAGAAAAAATCCTTCATATTTTAATACACTTGGGAGTCTCACTTAAAGTAAATTAAAGAGTTCTGATATCATCTTTGAAAATGAGAAGAGCTGATGACTCTCCTCCAGTATCTTCACAATGAACAAACAACTATGTCTATAGGCTGAAAACCTCTTGATAGGGTGACCTGTTAGCTTATCTACAGTTCTAGATTTCTCTGATCACCTGACAACTTTAGCGCTTCACTCTACGAGATATAGGCAGAGAGAAAAGGTGGAAAATGAAAGATGGCCAGCTAGAAGTCTGAGGCTGCTCGCCATCAGTTAGGGTCTGGGGTGGGGGTCTGTATGAGGGTGTTAGATGGGGGGAAGTCCTCTAATCTGAAGGCACCAGGACAGATTTCCCACAGAGAGAAAAGGGAATGCTTTGCCTTGGGGCAAATTTCCTCCCACCTTACGAACCACTTGCTCTACACCTAGGAGAATTCTTAGGGGATGTTCGCCGTATTAGGAGATCTATAGGGCGCAAGAAAGAAATGGTTGTGCAGCTGGTCACTCTCTTCTCCTGTCTTTCACCCATACTATTTCAATCTAGGGTAAGAAATGGGGCAGTCAAAACCCATCCACACATCTATAGTAGTGGGTCTCAGATCTGAGGTCTGTAGAATCAGCTAGCAAAACAAAGAACGAACTAGTGTGCTGCCTAAGTACTGCATGCATAGTGCTAACAGTCTGATTTCTAAAGCAATGAACTTGCAATGAGCTCAGTGGGGGCAGTGCTACCCACTAAGTGGTGCTGGGAAATGCACTTGTTAGGGGTTGGTTGGTTGTGACAGGAACTGAAGGTAGACACCACTAGCATTTTTTTTTTTTGCCAAGAAGCTGGGGAAGCTGAATGCCCTGCTATGAGCCTGAGTCATTTTCATAATGAAGAGTCATCTCACCCAAAATGTTAAAAGCATCTCTACCTAGAAACACAGAATAAAATAATGAGCTTTTATTCTTTACATGTAAATAATTATTTAGGCCTTATAGGAAGGTTCAAATCACACTGGATGACTTCCTGTGGTGCCAGACCATTAGGCAGAGCTTTGAGGTGGAAATGTGTTAATTCTGATAGCCCCTGGATAAAAGGAAAGACAAAAAGTCACCCCAGAAGACACTGTGCAACTCATCGCCACTGCAAGCTAAGGTATATAAAGTGTTTTGTGATGTGGTTTCTCTTTTCTCTTAATGTTGGCGGAATCATTGAATCATTGTCTTCATTTACTTATGAGATGATTGACATTGTCCCTCAAAACAGAAAACAACTTGAGCTAAATCTAAAATGCAAGTATGCCGCCAACAAGCAGTCCTTCGTCTGTGCTTTGCCTTCTATGGTAAACTTGAACTTCTGAGTTTGGGTCCATTCACTTCAGCTAGAAGTGTGTGGTGAATACACTGTTCGCCAGTCTTCCCGTGGGATGGTTGACTCAGCTTTGCTGTGAGTTAGTGGCCCAGCGGGAGCAGGCCAAGAGCTCCCTCTCCATAAGATGTCTCCTAACAGGAAAGTGGTCACTGACAGCTCACAAAGGAGGCTGTGGCCATAAATATTTCAGTATTCAATTTCTTCAAAATCTTCAGTAATGAAAAACATTTGCTTGTTTAAGACTTTTAAGTCCTCCAGTCTTCGGATTCAGGCTCCCATGTCTTACTTCAGAATTCCATGGCGAGGCAGGAGTGCACAGTCAGGAGTGCACAACACAGAGAGCCTTGCCTAGGTCGGAGAGAAGGGCTAAACTCTTAAGAGGGCCCTAAGACAAATGCACAATTTTGGCCTCTCATGTCAAAGACCTGTGCAAGGGCAAACATTTTTATGACTTTGGTCCTGGGAAGAGACACCCAGCCTGGGTTAGAATTTATAGCTGACAAGCAGCTGATGAAGCAGCGATGGCCGTTTAGTGCATGAACGGCCACTTTGGGAACAGGCGGCGTAGCACACCAGGCTGGAAATCTTAGAGAGAAGCCGAGGGCAACCCCTTTCACCTTTGTTGGAACAAGTTAATTCACCCCATAATATGTCCCCTGGGCCTTTTCTCTGCCTTCCTGTGGATTTACAGCCCCGCCTGCAGTTCTTTCGGTCTTCCACACATATGACAATTTAGCATCGAGGGGATTCCCAAAGCCAGGCAAAGAATATCTTTCTTGGCTATAAAAATGTCACTCTAAAATTCTTCTTATCTGTAATGTTTCAAGAACACTTGGAATGTGCACGGCCTGTCCCCTGCAGCATCTCCACCCTCTAAGAGCCCACAGCTCCCTGAACCCATCTTACTCTGGCATGCTGTCAGATGTTCTCTCTGACCCCCGAAGTGTCAGCCAGCTTTAGTGCAGTGATTCTCGACTGGGAGCAGTTTTGTCCTTTAAAAGAGATGTGGCAAAGTCTAGACACTAGCTTGGCAATAACCCACAACCTTCGGACCAACTTTGGGGTGTTATTATCATGAAGGGGATAGATGGCAGAGATGCATGTAAATAGTTTACAGTGCACAGAATGGCCCCCACAACAAAGAAGGATCCAGTCCCAAATGTCAGTAGTGCCAAGGTTGAGAAACCCAACATTAGGGCAAGGAGTAGACTACCTCTCCATAGGTCAAAAAATGACTGTGTAAACTTGCCCTGTCCAACGAATTTTTGCAGTAATGACAATGTTCAAGTCCGTGCTGTGCAATATAATAGCCACAGAGACATGTGGTTATTTCACCCTTGAAATGTGCCTCTTGTGACTGATGAAGTGAATTTTAAATTTTATTTCATTTTAATTAATTAAAATTTAATCTTCCCATGCAGCTAGTGACTACTATATCAGTCAGTGTAGGTCAATACAATGGGAGCAGAGAAGCATTGAGATAGCCTGCCTCCGCCAGTTATCTCCACTGGTTTAAAATAAGAATCCCACAGTTAGACACTCCTTCCTTATCTACAACTTCGACTCTTATTGATATGACGTTATCTTGGGAGTGAGATCATTTTTAACTTATAAAGAACTGATACTAGTTTAATATGACTAATGGATCGGCAAGATGTTCTGACAGGAGCAGAGAGCCTTGGGGGCGCTGAAGTGAAGGAGGGGACACCATGAGATTGAACAGGGGACTTGGAGTAGGCATCTGGAATAACTGGGGGAGGTGGAGACATGGGCTAGAGGTAACAAAGGCAACCTGTGTTTACTTTAATCAGATAAACCCTGCTGATAATAGAAGCCAAATAATCACAATTCCCATTCAGATACATGTTCTATGAAAATGAGAGCCAAAGGGAGGCAGAAAAGACAAAGTACAGAACAAAGGTGAGCCTGTTTCCAATCCTTTCTCTGCTTGCCTTTAGCTCTTAGGCCAAATCTCCAAGCAGTGAAATGTTATGGTGCCCCCTCTGATGGGTAAATAAAATAAAAGGAATACCAAAGCACAAGACACAAATGATTTTTCCCTTTAATCTGATTATAAAATTCTGGATAAGTCCATGAAAGCCATATTGTTCTGATTTCTATGGTGCCCTAAGCAATTAATGTGCTTTGCCATGTATAATGTGCACTTTTTGCCCAAATTTTTGAGGGAAAAATAAGGATGCGCATTATATCTGGGTAGTACTAATTCATATCTATATAAATGTTTTTAATTCTTTTATTGATGCTTATGCATTAAAAGTTTAACTCTAGAGAGCAATATCGATATCCATATGTAAAATAATACCCTGGAATACGATAATCAGTTTTGATTCTAAATATAAATAAATAAATAAATAATTTAATTAAAAAATTAAAACAAAAGATTTTTTTTCCTGAAAGTTTGGGCCAAAAACACGGATGGACATTATTCATGGTTGGGCATTATACACGGCAAAATACAGTCAGTGCCTTCTTGTTAATCTAGCACTGTTTTAGGGCCTATTTTCTGCATAACCCATTGAACAACTAGTTTATTATACACATTTTTACATATGCAATATTTTACACTTTAGTGTAAAGATTTCTAGAGAAGGAAATCACCAACATCACTTGGTTAGCTACCCATAGTTCTAGAGATGGGGAAAGAATAATACTAAACCCAAATCCTTTCTTCCTAAATGTTCTGTAGGATTTAAACTGGAGCTCCTTGTGGCATCAGTTTTAGAGATTCTCATGGAGAACAATGGAAATTGAACTGAGAGAGTAAGTCCACTAAAATTATGACAGAGATGGGGGTGCTGTGGTAGGAGAAGAGCTGAGCAGATGAGAATTCCTCTGCCCAGATCAACACTATTGGATAGATTTGCGAGACTCAGACAACAGATGGCTGTGAGCACTGCCTGGTTCACAGATTGCTAGTTGGTCTGAATGAACATGGCAGGAGTGAGGGGCGTGGAGGGAAATGTAGGTAAATATAGCAGCATGGAAGGAAGTGTTTTGTCTTGGTCAATTTTTTGAGGGTACTAATCCTAATCCTATTCCTGAGGGACACAAGACATTCCGTCTATAGAAGTCTGCCCTTATTTCCATAAAATTCATACCCTTTTTGCATACGAAACACCTTCATTTTATCTCAGTTGCCTCTAAAATCTTTAAATCTATTCCAGCAGCAATTTAAGTTTTAAACTCAAAAGTCTCATCTAAATATTATCTAAATTAAATATGGGTAAGACTCAAGGTATGATTCAACCAGAGGCAAATTCCTTTTCAGTTGTGAATCTAAGAGGTTCTGCTTCTTTGTTGTTAAAAATTTCATCTTTAAATTTTTCTCTTGTCTTGAATTTCACTATGAGCAGTCAGGAGGAGCCAAGTCACACCTTGAACACTTTGCTTAGAAACAGATTCAGCTATGTTTTAATTGGAGTTTTTTTTCTGGTATGGACTTGTTGTTTTTTTAAAATATATTTTATTGATTATGCTATTGCAGTTGTCCCATTTCCCCCCCTTTATTCCCCTCTGCCCTGCATACCCCTCCCCCCCACACTCCCCCTCTTTAGTTCATGTCCATGGGTCATATATATGAGTTCTTTGGCTTCTACATTTCCTATACTATTCTTAACCTCCCCCCTGCCTATCTTCTACCTACCATTTATGCTTCTTATTCCCTGTACCTTTTCCCCCTCTCTCCCCACCCACCCCCCTGTTGATAACCCTCCGTGTGATCTCCAGTTCTGGGATTCTGTTCCTGTTCTAATTGTTTGCTTAGTTTGTTTTGTTTC
>VMDR010015347.1:0-22413 GCA_007922815.1 Macrotus californicus | reverse complement strand
CTATTGCATTGTGGAACTCGGAATTTTTGAACTTAGAATCTGACTGTAAAGTATGTACTCTTCACTTCCATGTAACAATATAGGACAGATGTTATCATTTATATTGACTGATCAGGAAACATGGGAGATGTTGACTTGCTTGCTCATGATCACTTAGCAAAGAAAAGGTAACACAGAGACCAGAAATCGTCTTCTAATTTTGAGTATGTGTTTCTTTCCAGAATATGATATGTAACTAATACAACCTGTCCCATTGTAGAAACTGATCAGTATACTATCATGTAGGCCCATTTGAAGACATAATACCATTTAACTTAGCTATGAGTAAACCTAAGAGATACATATACATGTTTCTTATGCATTTTGTGGTATCACCTACTTTTTTATTATTACTGCTGGTGCTGGTGTAGATTAATCTAATTATGGCCATTGCCATTTGATTTCATTTTGAAATGTTGTCATAATTTTATATAGATTTTAACAACTAAGAAAAAGTAAATTCAGTGGCAAAGCTTTTGCAACATGCAAGGTGATTTCTGCTAGTGTAAAAAACATATTAACAAAAAAACAACTGAAATAATTTCCAAAATTCTAATCAAGTTTCAGAAATGTGAGCTCATTTGAGTTAATGAATATTCACCGAGTTCCTATGACATGCTGAGCACATTGCTAGGCACAGTGGGGGAGAAGCACATTATAAGAGCAGTCTCTGCCTTCAGGGGACTCTAATTCAACGGGAGAGACAGGCACATGCACAATGGCCTTAATATTAGCCACACTGTTACAAGTGTTACAACAAAGGGACTGAGAAAGTGCAACAGGGATATAAAGAAAAGTGATATTAACTCCAACTGGGCAAACTTGAGCAAACAAATAAACTCCACAGCTGGTGCAATAAAATGTGATTTCAAGAAGAAGAAAAAAATACTTCAGTTTTAATTGCCTTCAGTGTTATTAGGCAAGTTGCCAAGAAATGTTTTCTTCAATATTAACTTTTAGGGTATCATTTTAAGAAGGAAAAAATTTACCTCTAGAGGTGGACTGATCATTCTGAGATTTTAAACTATCCACGCTGAAATTTACCTGGGTGGTCAGTTCTAATAATATGTTTGTTTTTCCATGGTGCAAACTAAGTTTCCAGAGAGAGAAAAAAACTTTCTGGAGGTCACATAGGATAAATCACTAAGTAGTTAAAATTGTTTCACAAGTTGCTTGACTTCCAGTTGTGCTGGTCTGTTTCACTGGGATACTTCTTTCTATCTCATATACTTTCATGTGTCCCTCTCTCAAAAATCTACCCAGCAGCCTTTCCTCTGTGTCATACAGCAGGTTCCTGTACTATTAAGATCGTGTGGGCCTCTCTCTTCTGAAATCACAAAAATGCACTCACTGGGAGAGTGAGTGCAACACGATCAAATAAGATGTTCCCAGTCACATCCTCCCTCAACAACAATTGACACCCTTCCCAGGACAAGAGAGACTGTGTAGCAGCAGTGAGGACCAGCATCATAGGCCAAGGAACCTAGAAGCAGTCTTGCTGACCCGTGGGTTGGGTAATAGGCACATGGACCTCAGCCTGCCTGCACCCCTGCAGTGGCCTGGGAATAGGCTCCAGTTTCTCTCTCAATTGTGGTCCTGGGGCCCCTAAGAACACTCACTTAGCCAATCACTCAAAGATGAGAGAGAGCCTTCATGGAGTCCAGGTGTCCAATGGAGAATTTCCAGGATACCACTGGAATAAAAGTACAGGTTTGGATGCATTGGAGGGGATAGGAGGGACAATTTGACTTTATTTGCTTTTTACCGCCTCGGAGGAAGCACAGCTGAGTCAGGTGAGGTCCCCTTGGCTCATAGTTCTCCTGCACAGGAAAGGGAGTGTGTGTGAGGGAGCATCCAGCTTCCTGAGCTCTGCATCAAAGAGACCCATTTCTCTCTTACCACGTACAGAGAACTGAGGTGTAAGAGGCACCTGTAGGAGGCAGGAAAAGACTAGGAGAGTGACAGATACAACTCTGTGGGAAGCATTAAAGGGACATGGATCCTATTAATGTGTTGCAAACCCAATCAAGAAGCCAGCCCACAAGTCACTGGGAAGGCCTCACCCAAGGATCCTCTGACTGGCCCAAGGGCACCCCCAGTGTCTCATGCACATCATCCGTACTCCCCAACCCCTGTGGCTGGCTCTCTGCGAGTAATTCCAATGGTAGCAGAGGCTGAGCATTGGCAAACAACTAGTGAACACGTGCAAAATGCCAGCCCTACTCTGCAGACCATGGGGAGACCACAAACTTCAACTTAAGCTCCACCTTTTGCATAACAAAAGGGAGGCTAAAATTTGTATGGAACCATAAAAGTCCCCAAGCAGCCAGAGTGATTGTGAGAATGAAGGACAGAGCTGGAGGTATCACACTTCCTAATTTCAATTCAAACTATATTACAAAGCTAAAGTAATAGAAACAGTTCACTACTGCCGTACAAACAGACACAAAAACCAATGGAGCAAAATTGAGAGCCCAGAAATAAACCCTCACATTTACAGGCAACTAATGTTCACAAGGAAGCCAAGAATACTCAACAGAGAAAGGATAGTCTCTTCAATAAATGGTTTTGGGGAAATAGGATAATCACATATAGCAGGTAAAATTGGAACCCTATCTTATACCACTCACAAAAGTTAACTCAAAATAGACTTAATACTTAAATGTTAGACCTGAAATTATAAAACTCTTAGAAGAAAATATAGAGTTAAACCTCCTTGACACTGATCTTGGCAACACGTTTTTGGAATTGACACCAAAATCACAAGCAAAAAATCAACAAGTGGACCTATTTCAAACTAAAAAGCTTCTGCACAGCAAAAGAATTAACAAAGTGAAAAGGCAACCTACAGAATGGGAGAAAATATTTGCAAATTGTATATGTGATAAAGGATTGATATCCAAAAAGTATGAGGAACTCACATAACTCAATAGCAAAAACAAAACAAAACAAACAAAAAAATCCAATTAGAAATGGGCAGAGTAATTGAATAAATATTGTTTTGAAGAAGACATAGAATGGCCAGCAAGTACATGAAGAGATGCTCAACATTACTAATCATCAGGGAAATATAGTGATATCTACAATAAAGTATCACCTCACACCTGTTAGAATGTCTATTATCAAAAAGACAGGAGATAAGTGTTGGCCAGGATAAGTGGTGGCGACAGGTACTGTTGGGGAAATGTAAAATTGTATAGTCACTATGGAAAACAGTCCTGAGATTCCTCAAAAACTTAAAACTTGAACTACCGTGTGATCCAGAAACCCCTCTTTGAGTATTTAAGTTCTGTCCAGAAGGTATCTAGCCATGTGATATGAAAAATAGAGACATTTGTTGAAAAATATACAAGATACAAGAAACATTGTACATAGGACAATGATGCCTCATTCTCCTTCCAAGTAGGCACCTTGGGACCTCACACAGTTCTCCCAATCACCATGAGCTGTTCTGTTGTATTTTCCTGAATCCTATCGATAGTCTGAAATCTCTTCCCTTTCAAAGGTGATTTTAGTTTTAGAAAAAGCCAGAAGTCACAGGGCACCAAATCTGGGCTGTGGGAGGGCAAAGTCACCTGGGTGATTTGATGTTTCACAAAAAACTCTTCAGGAGACATGATGCATAAGTGAGTATGTTGTCTTGATGAAGCTGTCAATCACCAGTTGCCCATAGCTGCAGCCTTCTGAGTCACCCAAATAGCTTCTGTGGAGGAATGTTCAAGCTTAATGCAAAATTTGATGCAGATTCATTTCTCTACTTGTTCAGTACTTTTGAATGTGAAAGCCACACAGTACACATGCTCACTTAACAGTGTCTACCACCCCCACTGACTAGTACAGTGAAGTCATCATTGTTCACGCATGTGCATTCCAGTCCACTCTCCTCGGCTGCCAGGTTACATCAATGTCTCCCAAACCATTCTCGTTATATTAATAATAGCTGGACTTTTTAATGGACAGACCTGTATATCCCAAGGAAATGAAATAAAGATCTCAAAGAGATACCTGTACTCCTATATTTATTGTAGCATTATTCACAATAGCCAAGACATAGAAGCAACCTGAGTGTCTGTCTACAGATAAATGAATAAATAAAATGTGAGATGATAGATAGATAGATAGAGATATATGGATATACAGACACAGATATACATACACACAATGGAATATTTTTCATCCATGGGAAAGAAGCAAATCCTGCCATTTATGACAACATGTATTAATCTTGAGAGCATTATACTAAGTGAAATAAGTCAGGCAGAGAAAGATAAATACTGAGTGATATAACTTATATGTGAAATCTGAAAAATCCAATCTCACAGAAAACAGTGATTAGAATGGCGGTTGCCAGAGGCTGGGGAGTGGAAAAATGAGGAGATGCTGGTCAAAGGGTACAAACTTCCATTTATTAGAAGAATAAGTTCTGGGGAATGTAATATATATAGTAATTATGATTATAGATTATAATGCCATACTCTACACTTGAAAGTTGCTAAGAGGGTAATCTTAAATGTTCTTACCATAAAAAAGAAATGGTAATTATGTGAGGTAATAGAAATGTTAACTAACCCTACTGTGGTTGTCATTTCACAATGTGTAAGTGTATCAAGTCACTACATTGTACATCTTAGGCTGATACATCAGTTATGTCGCAATAGACCTGGAAAAATGCAATAACTCTCCATTCAGCACAGACCATAAGGTACAATCTTTATTATGTGTATTTCTGCTCCAGCGAGATGTACGCTGTGTGATTAAGCAGGGGTACTGCAGACCGAGACAGCCAGGGTCAAAATTGCAGATAAACCACAGATTTTAGACAAATTACTTAAAACTCTCCATGCCTTTATGTCTTATCGGTAAAGTGGTGAGAACGATAGTGCCTGCCTTATGGTTTGTTGTAAAGGTTAAGTAATCTGATAGGTGCAAACCGTTCAAACAGTGTTTCGGGCGTGTTTAAATACAGTGAGGCATTCTGTGCGTTGCCTCTCTTAACTGCAGAGGCAAAGTGGTAGAAGACATAGAAGGTGGCATTTAAGATGTATCTGGGGAGTAAGATGTCCCATTTGAACTTTAAGGCCAAAGTTTTTAGTTTTAGTTTTGTCAACTGACTATTCACGGGATACTAGTACCTTCTCTGCAAAACATATGAGGAAACTGAGCCTCAGAGAAGTTACATAACTTTCCTAAGACACACAAATAAGAACATTCAGAGGTTGCCCCTCCTCACTCCAGGTTTTCTGCTGTGGGATATACATGCTTATAATCTACCTGTTTACATATGTGTTACCAGATAATCAAAAAAATAATTTCTGATTGTAGCGTTCAGCCTAGTGATCTTTCACCCTATTGTCTCTAGAAAGACAAGTTGAATGAAATGACTATTTTGACATGTAAGCACATGGCTATCAGTTGCTTACCTGATGGCCTCGTTTCTTGATTCTTGTCAGCCTCTACATTTTAGCCATCCTGAGTTTTTTTCTTTTCCAATCTTTGAATAGTCCATGTTCCATTTTATCTTCTGCCATATATACACATGCTTGTCTTCTGCCCACTCAGTCTCCCCCACTCTTTCCCACAGACACACACATACACAGAAACAGTGTTTTCCCCCTTGATTTGCCCATCTAGTTCCTGTAGCTTATTCTCAGCTTCAACATCAAATTCTCCAGGACATTTTCCCTGTCCTGTCCACCCTCAGTCGGTCTTCCCACGTTGCCTTGTTTCTCTTCATCACAGTGCTTTATCAGTCTGCACTGCAGTTGGCTACAATGTCTGCGTCTTCTATGCAAGTATAAAGCTCATTAAGAGTTGAGACTAATCACATTGCGTTTACTGTTTCAATTCTGTGCCTAACTTCGTTGACAATGAGCTGTTCCTCAATGAATATTTGATGAATGAAAATGTGAGTGAGTGAATGAATGAATGAATGAATGATACCTGCTGATACATATTACACTTGCACAAAAACAGCTACAACAAAATCATCATTTGCAACAACATATAAAGTAGATAAAAAAGAGTTAAGGAATTATAATTTAAAGATGATTTAAAAAATAATAACTGGTGCAGAGAAATCACCTTCCAAAAGCCTAGTCTTAAATATAAACCCATTTGTAAATTACAACATTCATTTTGCCTATATTTTGCTTACCTTGAACTAAAAAGGCACCAAGAAACCATGATTAGAACAGAGCTTGCATCCAGAGATTTGTACATAATTCATAATTCATATAATGCAAGTTTGCATAATAAATAGTTTAAATACTGCAGCAACAGAGCTGGAGAGGAAATTAGGATTCTGAATGAAAAAGTTAATTATACCTCCAAGGATTTTTTTTTTTGCAATACATTAAAAACAAGCTTAGAAGAGGACAATTTAGGCTAAAAAGAGACGGAAATGCAGGAGGTTATGGGAGTGGTGAAAACTGACAAGTTATCTTATTAAGTGGGGGTAATTAGACTAAATTAATTTTAAAATTATAGCAGTAGATTCTATATCAACAATAGCGTAAATAATTTATAGGGTTGATGATCTTGCAGCTGTAGCTATTTCTGTTAGATGGACTCTATTCTGAACATTATTGGCCATTTTCTCTGGTTCAGTCATTCTATTCAGAGAACTCAGGGGGTATAGTTTAAAACTGGAATCCCCACCCTTTCAATGAGGCTGCCAGAGCAGATCAACGAACAAGAAATCCTCATCAAAGGGAAAGGCCTTTTTATGGAGCTATCACAGGATATCCCTTCATTCCTTTGTATCTATTCATTCATCTCTCCATCCAAGATATGGATACTGCTGCGGCTACTACTACTGCTACCACTAAATAGTATTCATAAATCTTTTTAGAAATTAATGTGAGTCTACTGTGCTGAGCTCCTCATGTACATTACCATATTTATTTTAAACAATAGATCAGTAAAATAAGCACAAAGATTAATTCTAAACTGAGGGCTCAGCACAATGAGGTGATTTGCCCAAGAACACAATTAATCCGATCTCTGCTCTGAGCCCTAGCAGGATGTGACGCCAGTGCCACACTCAATACTACCAGACTGTGCTAGGCATTTGCTGGTATCAAGAACAGAAGCTCTCACTTTGAGATTGTATGATTTGGCAAGTAAACACAAGGGGGAAAATACTCACTGTTAAATATGAATATTGGAGTGTAGTGAAAAAAGGAAAAAGATAAAAAGGCAGAGGGTTCAGGTCCACAGCCATTTTATCACCAAAAGGTGGCAGCAATTACTTCAAAGTAGACTTCAGATCTACTCGCTGCTTACTACCCCTTCTGCTACTTCCCTCGTTGTAACGATCCACATTTCTCATTTAAATATTTCACTGCCTTTGCCTTTGTCTCATATAGATCTATATTTAACAGAGCAGCCAGAACACCACTCCTCAGTTCAATAGCTTCCCACCCCGCTCAAAGTAAACCAAAGTTCTTAAAATAGTATGCAAAGCCTCGTACAACTAGGGTTTCTGCCTTACCTCTTTCACTCAATCCCTTACTACTATGGCCTTCCTTTTCATCTCTCTCCAACCACTTGGCCTCCCTTTTTTTCCTTGATATTCCCAATACCTACCCTCATGCAATGACCTTCTCATTAGATCTTCTCTCTATAATGTCCTTCTTGCCTAGATTTGCATGACTCGCTCTCTCCTCCTAAAGACCTTTGATCAAATTTCACCTTCTCAACAAGACGTGCTCTGACTACTCTTAAAAATTGCAAGCACCCACCCCCACACAGGTAACTTCTCATCCCCTGTCCCTCCTTGACTTTTCTCCATTGTGTAAATCATCTTCTGATCTAGTAAGTTATTTACTATCTGCCTCTCCCAACTAGAGAGCAGAGTCCCCCTGGGAAGAGGGTATTGTCTGTCTTTGACACCACTCTATCATCAGCATGGCAAACATTGTAAAAGGAAATGCATTGTATATTGGTTGAATATGCAAATGAATAAATAAGTAAAAACTGTAACTGGATGCAGGAAGACCACCCATGAGAGGCCATTATTGAGTTACAGAGCTGAGTAAATTGAATGGAGCAGGCAGAAGCTATGGGTGTAGAGAAAAGGTATAAACAATAAAGAAGTAAGAGCAATCAAATGTCCTGGAGATTCCTGCTCCTTTTATCTTCCGAAGGTGCCATTTTGCTTGTCTCCCTCACCTCTCCTCTGCCTGTAAGTTACTAGCAGGGTCATGGTTGACAAACACTGATAGGCTCAGGAGCCAATCACACAGGGATAAAACAGACACCTGACAGGCACTGGCATCTTTCTGGCCATGATGGACAGCTGATCAGCAATTAAAGGGATGATTTATGGCTTAAAGGAAAGAGTGGCTACCTATCTCAAGAGCACATACACATCTGTGCATATGAAGCCTGTCTTTCCAAGACCTTTGAATCAAACAAAAACTGTCCTGGACTTTCTCATTCTTCTTACACACATCAGAGAATGTAAATGGCTCACCCAAGGGCACAGATAATCAGGATTATAGGTTTCCTGACCTGCTCAGTTTTTCTTTCCCAAGCAATGTGTTGCCTCTCTGCTTTTGAAGATAAAATTTAAATTGTTGGCCTTGTTTCCTGAGCTGTCAGTGGTCTGAAAATCTTCAGAGCCATCCTTTCACTGCATCCGGCTTAAAAGCCACTTCTTCCATGAAGCCTTCTCTCCAGTCTTAGTTATTTTTTCCCTTTTATTAGTTCATATTGCATTGCAATAATTTATTACAGTGATTATCACCACCTAGAGGGTCATAATTATGACAGTGCTTCTCTGATATCCTGACTTCTAGTGAAGGAACCAGAGCTATACAACAAGAACATTAACCAGTAGGAACCAGAATCTAAGACTAACTCTTTGACCAGTATTCTTTCTATTATCCAGATTTTCCAGGTGTCCTGATTCTTTAAAGGTACACTGAATGTGGACCCAGGTAATGAGATTCCCACTGGCAATAATTACCCTAACTTTCCTAATAACATTGAACCAAAGGTAATCAGTAGAGTTAGATGGAAGCATTATCTCCCCTCACCAACTGTGATGTACTCAATCCACCAAGCCCAGGAGGTATTTCTACCAGATTTGTCACTTGGAAGAGATTAAACAAACAGCAACAACAAAAACAGCAATTACAATTTAGGCTTGAGAACAGCCCTTCAGTCTGGTTTTATTCCAGTCCTCATTGTGTTCTCCCTGGTGAAATCTTTCAGTTCTGACCTCTATTTGACTCTACCTTCATCAGCCCCATCCAGGACTAAGGACATGATGAATATTCACCCAGTGTTTGCTCCATCAAAACCAGGGATGGAGATAGCAGGATAAGTTCTAAACAAGCAAAGCTGCAGGGCGTGGACTTCAAACTGTGCCCCAAGCAAGTGGGCTTAAAAACAATATTTCCCACAGTCTGGAATCTTTCTTGAGTCCAAACATCTCTACTGCTTTCTTTTTCTTTAATCTACCATATAGTCAACACTTACCATATGTCTATAACACTGTGAGCTCTTGATCTACATTATTTAATACTTATTTCAGTGAGGTAAGCATTGACTAGGGAGTGGTGAGTCTAACCTCTCATCTAGCCTGTCTGCCCCTGGAATCAAAGCCCTTGGACACCAGGATTGGACATTAATCATGAACTCGAGCTGGCTTGGCCAAATCAGGGACTTCTGTGTTTGCTTTTCATGAACCTAGTTTTTCTTTGCTAAGTACGCCTTCTAACATAAGGAGTCACTGCTAAGTCTCTATTCCATAGAGATCAGACTATCTGGAATTTGGATTCTTCCATTCCTCTTGCCAAGACTGTTTCCTAAGTTCCTTCTTCGGAGATGAATGCCAGCTCCAACAGAGACCTATATTGCAGTGTTCACAATGGGAACACAATGATCTGAATACCGCCCCTTCTGCTTCCCATGCTCCCCTCCTCCTGTAGCCCACATCATGGCCCAGACACATCTTAGTTCCCTCTCTCAATCTTTCTGCTATTATATGTCCTCATGGCATGCCCACTAAATGGGTTTGAAAATCTGGGGTAGCTCAGTTTACAATATTGTCTTTTTGGGACTTTTTGGCTGATATTTCTGAACCTTTTTCTCCCATGAGAATCTAGACTTATTTGTGGGCTGGTGGATGTCATGGCTCTCTCCTGGACTATGACAAAGGCTCTGCCAAACCCAAAGGGAGAGAACATTGCAGATCTAATCAGACAAAGGCATTTATTTAGCAAAGTGGTTTCAAACATGAACCCTGGACTCGGATTACCTGGGTTGAAACCCAGGCCCCAGCATTTACCACCTGCCTAATCTAGGTAAGTCCTTTTGTCACTTTCAGTCATAGAAATATCATCTGCAAATTCAAGACTGCAGTGTTTCTTAGGGTTGTCACAAGAATGCAATGGCTTATATCTTGTCAGGTACTTCATATGCTTGTCTGGCATAAGTGAGACCTACCATATCCTTACTGTACATGTTATAGGAGCAGATGTGAAAAGCCAGGGTCCAGGATCAGGGATCAGAAGTCTGAAGATTTGAGAATGAGAAGCAGTACGCTGAGCATGTTAGCAGGGCACAGGAATGCTTTCTTGGCCATAGCTGTGTTCTCTGTGCAATGTGGCAGCCATCTTTGCATCTCTAAATTATATTTATTATATTTAGAAAAGTAAAGAGATACATTTGTCTTGAAAAATCTGTAATATTGAGATAAGAAGAGGTCAAGAAAAAGAAGGAGATTTCACTCAATCACTTGCTTGCTTATTGCTCAGGGAAAATTGATTTCCTAAAATTAATATTTGCAGGAAAAACAGTTTTTTAATTAATGTAGTATTTGAAGCGTACAAAGGAATGAAATATATATGTACGTTAAGAAGCACAATAATGAAGGAAATACATCTTAACCTACTCCCTCAGACAGCATCTGCAGTATCACTGAGGAACCTGACTGTCCCACTCCTCCCTGTTACTTCTCCCTGCCTCCTCCCAGAGTCAGCTTCTGCCCTCAGTGGTGCGCGGTGTTCCCCGTTTATCCAGTTTCTCGCTGTGGTTTCACTTACCTGCAGTCAACTTCAGTATGTAAATCTTAAATAAAAATGTCAAAAATAAGCAACTCATAAATTTTAAACTGTGTGCCATGCTGAGTAGGATGATGAAATCTTGCACAGTCCCACTCCATCCCTCCTGGGACACGAATCATCCACATCTGGTGAATGCAGGCTGTATAAACTACCTGCCTGGTAGTCACTCAGCAGCCAATATCAGATGGGCTGTCATGGGCTGTGGTTCCTGTGTTCAAGTAACCCTTATTTTACCTAGTTAGAGTTTCAAGCCTATTCACATAACTTTGTTACAGTATATTGCTAAAATTGTTCTATTTTATTATAACTTATTGTTGTTAATCTCTTCACTGTGCCTAACTTATAAATTAAACTTTATCATAGGTACATATATACAGGAAAAAAAAAAATATATATATATAGGATTGGGTAGTATCTGCCACTTGGGGCATCCACTGAAGGTCTTGAAACATGTTGTATTTATGATTTTCTTGCATTTAAAAATGTAGATATACCACATATGTACAGTGCCCAAACCTGTTATTTAGGTTGTTTATTTCTGAGCTGTTAAAAATGGTATTGTAGCACAGGTAGTCTTCTACACCTTGATTCTACTTTGATTCAGTATGTTACATTTAAAATTCACGCATCATTGAGTATAGCTCTGCCTCATTCATTTTCACTACTGTATGATATTCTACTCTGTGGAACTATGTAAAAGAATAACCACGGCAACACGGTTTCTAACAGCACAGACTCAGTTTCTTCATCTCACCCATATTTTTGCAATGGCACAAAATCTAGTCACTCTTTTGATTTCAGACTCCTCCACCTCTAAACCAATGTTTGTCATTGGCATCAGAATTCATTTCCTGAATACAGAGCTGAGAACTCTACTAATATCTGCTCATTGTGAAGCCTCGGTGGTTTCCCTTCTCCTCCCAAGATCAAAAACTCAGGTCGCTGATCCTGCCATCTTGACCTGTCACAGCCCCACGACAGCATTCCCTCTCAGTCTCATTACCAGGTCTGAGCTCTCCCCATCCCACCTTTTCCTGCCTTACTCTTGTGTTGCTCACAGCCAGCAAGAGTGTCACCACTCCCAAAAGCCATCCACGCATTCCCTGTGCCTTTGCTCATACCACTTCCTTTGCTGAGAATTCCTTCTCTTTTCTTTGTTGTAAGAATGAAATACTAGGAATTGTTCAGGACCTCACTTTAGTGTTACCTCTTCTGATCCCTGAAAAAAGAAACTGATTATCCTCTACACTGTACACCCATAATAACTAGTGAATTGTTTTGTGCCTACCAGTTTCTGTCTTTTCCATAATAGTGAATAAGCATGTCCCTGAAAAAAGAAATTAATTATCCTGCCAGGGGTGTCCAACCCGTGACCTGCAGGCCACATGTGGCCCAGAATGGCTATGAATGTGGCCCAACACAAAATCATAAATTTACTTTAAAACCTTATTTTTTTTGCTCGTCAGCTTTCATTAGTGTTTGTGAATGTAATGGGTGGCTGAAGACAACTCTTCTTCTTCCAGTGTGGCCCAGAGACACCAAAAGGTTAGACATTCCTGTGTGTACACCCATGATAATTAATGAATTGTTTTGTACTTACTAGTTTCTGTCTTTTTCGTAATGGTGAATAAACATACCACCTCTTGTGGCCAGGAAGCTCCATCAGATCGAGGACCATGTGCTCTTTATTGTGGTATCTTTCCACAACTCCACTGCCCACCCCCAACAAGGCCCCCATCTCAGTAGCAAATTTAGGGCCTTCGACACAAGAGCTTAGTACACGTCTGCCAAACTGACTGGAGCAAAAGGCACGGAAACTGCTTCCCAGGGGCTCTGTTTAGAAATCGCTACGATCTTTTCTGATGACTGCATAGCAAATTGGATTTACCTTTTCAATTTTGCATTATTCTTGTGTTATTGGGATTATGATGAATAATAAGATAATAACAGCAATTAGCCTCTGGATGACTAATGGTCCCTTAAATTGATTTTGAACAATCAATTTGAACATCTTCTCATGGCCAAATTAGAATAGGGCAAGCCACAGAGTGTTTTATAAACATTCCTGAGAGTGAACACGGTGAAATTATATCCGGTGAATACTGAGGTGGTGTGGGAACTCCCTAGGGTTTGGGAACAGGAATAAGAGGCAATGTAACCATTTAAGCTCTGTTTCTGAAAACCTGCAATCTGGAGGCTCATTGGAGTTTGTTCCAAAAGTCCGTGTTCAAGTTGGTTATTTACAACTTAGCCATTATTTTCAACATGGAACTTAGTGCGGTGCATTGTGTTTTGGGTTCTCCTCTACTGACCCAAAACTGTCAAACCTTCAGAGGGCCTGAAGTATACTTATCTCAGCCATGGCATATTAGACAAAGTCATTGAGGAGAAATGTCTTCCAGGTCCAACCTGGGCCCCACATAATGGCACATGGGACCCTACACTGACTACCTCACCAGCATAGAAGTGGGTCTCATCTAAACCCAGACTACTGCGGATGGAGCCTTTAGCTTTTGTCTAAGTTCCAGAAGGATGAGGAATAGGGGGAAAGAGGTAGAAAACAGGAAAAGGGAGATGCTACCCTTTTGGTGCAGAGAGCTGTTATGGGATCTTGGCATCTGGTCAGAAAAGTCTCTAGGTTTCTCTGGGGTTCACCACTGTTTGTTTGGTTAGTCTTTTCCTTTTCTTCTGCAGACTTTGGAGATTTCTGCACATTCTGTTATAGTTTCTGCCATTATGGCTGGATTAATTTATTTTCCCAGTTCTGATCCAACGCAGAAGTAGCCAGTCTTTTATTAGGAAGCAAAGGAAAATTATTATAAGCAGTTTTGATTCATTGCACTAAACATGGAAGTATGTTCTGAGGAAATATTAACAAACTGGCAGAGCATTGAGGAGCAGTTTAGTATGAGATGTGGGCACAAACGTAAAAAGCCATAATGACAAGCTCTGTATGAGGAAAATTATGTAAGAGCCTCAAGAAGTAATTAATTTTTCTCACATGGTATTTGAAAAATACTCCACAGCGAAAAAAGCATTTGATCTGGGTTATGGAGAGTGTCAAACCCAAATGATCACTGAGACTTCCTGATCCTTGAGTTAAAGATAAGATTGGTTTGGTCCAAAATGTTGTACCCATTGGAAGTCATCAACTCTCATGACATTTCTGCAAGTTCTGAACCAGGCTCCTTGGTCAAAAAGTTTGAACTCCCAGCTGTAGGAGTCATCTCAGCATCACATGCATGGTGACTCATACCTGGAGACTGCTCTGAGCTGTGGCAGCCCGGACATTCATCTCCGCCCTTATTTTATTCACGCATGCTCACATACACTCTCTCACACTCACATGTACCCACTTTGAAATACAGAATATTTTAGTGAAAACTCTTGGGAGCTAAGAGGAGTTTTCCATCACAATACTGCAAATACCCCAAACTGAGCATTGGATGTTCTCGGTTATAGAAGAAGTCGTCTTGCCACTCAGCTGAGGGTTATTCGCACTGCTTCATCCTACAAGGTGGTTAAGCCTCACACTAACTCTTTCCTTCTGACTTCTCCCCCGACCCCCACCTTTATTTTTGTTTACATCTACTCCAGACCCCATTCCTCTCTGATTCCTTTAGGAACTTCCAAATCACACGTATTATATTTTACAAGGTAATTCTGCTCCTCACAGTTCCTACTCCTAGACTCATCTCCATGTCCACATTTGTCTATCCAAATTTATTAAATGGTATCTCCCCTGCTTACAATACATTCTGAGTTACAGAGTAATGATTATGTTATTGGACATACTAGAGTAAAAGATGTTCTAGTAAAAGCAGAGCCTGAAAAATATTTTAAAGTATTAATTAATATGCTTTCCTACCTACCTAGGAACTCATCAAATGTCTTCCTTGGGACCTTGGGACCAGTCCTTTTCCAGCATTTCCTCCTAAACATACACCCAATCCTGCTTTGGGTAATACTGTACTTATAGTATATACAGGCATAAACCAATTCAGACCTAACAAAAAAAGATAAGATGCATGTATGGATAATAAGTACTCACATACACATATATAATCACTCAAGAATAAATAGGATCCTATATATAGATTGGGACAAGAGGCGAGATGAGGAGCACTCAGGGGTAGTCATCAAAAGGATGTTTCCCTGTTTGGCCTGAGCATGGAGCACCTGCCACCAGTGCAGGAGGGGTGTGGACTAAAAACCATCCAAACTCTATTCCTGTAGTGAGCTCCCCATTTGGCCTGTGGTGAGGAGCTCTGGAGGAGTATTCGTAATTGCCATCAATAAACCTGACAACGAGCACCTGACTGCTGCGTATGCCCTGATATTTTAACACTCTACCATAGTTAGCCTGTGTAGACAACTATCTTTCAACAGCAGGATGATTTACAAACTTCAGAAACAGAAGCTCAGGCCCTAGACATCTAGGGCCGTGCTAGTAATGTGAAATGAAAAAGGCCCCCCAGCATCACCCCCTGACCTCAGGCTACCCCCGACCAACCACACACACACACACACACACACACACACACACACACGGCCAACTATCCACGAACCACACCTAAGTATCCCTTTGGGCTAAGACACTAATGGAACATCAGTGTGTGCAATGAGGGCATATGAGGGAGGAAGAAAAAGCAGAGAGGAATCAGACAGATATTGGTAGTTACTATGTTGATACTGGTAGTGTCATTTAGAATTTGATTTGTGAGCCAGATATCTAGAGCTGAAGAGGAAGACCCAGCCTCTTAACTAGGTTGAGGGCAGGAAATACAGGGTGTAGGGGGTGACTGCTGATAATATAGCCAGGATTAGGGCTGTTGGATCCATCAGCAGCAGTGGTAGAAGAAGGGGGAAGAGCTGAAGTATCCAAGGAGGAGTGACTCTCCCCTCCTCCTTCACTTTCCTTTTGACTTCCAGCATTTTTAGCAGTTTCATCACGTATGCATTTATCTCACCAGATGTCACCTGTGAAATATTTATTTTAATGGGTGGTTGAATGTCTACAATGTGCCAGGATATACTATATGCTTTTGGGTGCCTTCCATATATCTCATTTGATCTTCACTTTGACCATAGGCCATTGATATTTTATTCCCATTTTGCAGATTAAAAAAAACAGATCAAAGATAAATTGATTTGCTTAAGGTCACAGAAGTAATAAACGTCAGAACCATAATTTAAACCTGGTCTTCTGATCCCAAGTTCATGATTCTTTTCATAGCAGCAATGCATTCTAAAATATTGGATGTGAGAGATTATTTCATCGGGAATGACAGCTATATTCTGAATGATATGCCAACTGTAATTGTTCTAGGGTACCTGGGGTGTGTGCTGAGAATAACGTGTGACCCAGCACGGGCTCAGTGGGGAAAAGGACCATGATTGATTCTTGATGTCTGCCACAGACATCTATGCCAGGCCCTTTCCAACCTCAGCTGCGTTCTCTCCCCCCATTTTTACAGATGGGAAAATTGATTCTGGGAGATTTCAAAAGAATCGCCCGAGGGCATGCAATATGGTGTTGGCAGGGCCATGTAAGTCTCTACCTCTCCTGACTTCCTACCTGGTGCTCCTGGCCTCGCCCCGGCCCTGCCCCTGGAGCTCTCATGGGAAACCTGCCAAATCATCCGTCCTCTCTGAATCTTTTTGACCTTGTTTTTCTGTCTCATATCAGATATGCACATCATCTGAGTAAAGTGCTTTGAAGACAAATCCAATGTGAAATATTAGCTTGCTATTGTCAATAAGATTCCTCAGTCAAGGTTTCTGTTGAGGAATTGCTGAGAGGGACATGTTACAAGTGATTGATGGGCACCAAGTTCTGGTGTTGGGAGTGAATGAGCAAACGCAGGGCAGTCAAGAAATAATCAGAGCCAACTCAGCATTTAGGAGCTGGCTGGTGCTAAATTTTCCCGAACAGTTTTGATCTGATCAGCTTAAAGCACTATGGAATGGTTCATTGGTGCAAGGAAAATGACGGAAGTACTGTGTTTAAATTTAGGAGAAATAACCTGAAGACCATAGTCATTCACTGAAATGGCATTCATTTAATGTTGAAAGAAAGTACATATACGTAAAATGAAGTGGAAATTTGAAAAATCTATCCCCGATAATTCAAACAGAAAACTATTGTGTAGTAGTACCTCACTCATGAGTTGTGTGAACTTAAATGAGACAAGGTTCATAAATTATCTAGTTAGTGCCTGGAAAACAATAATTGCTCAAAGAACAGTAAGCAGTAATATTTTTTGACGAGAAAGGATGGTGGTGCACGTGTGTATCCACATTAATACAGGTATGCGTGTGGGTAGCCATCTATGAATAATATGTTCAACTAACACAATTCTCTTTGTGTTAAAGACACACCCTCCTTCTGTCCATACTTGTAAATGGAGAAGAAACCTATTTTGAACTGGAATGTCACGTATTGCTTTCTTTTCATTGAACACAGGCATTTTATTAAATTTTCTGCTGTTCATGATATGTGACTAATAAGCATTGTTAGAACAGAGTTGCTCTTCATAAAACTGAGTCACAGAGAGGCTAAGGGATCAGTCCCAAGTCACACAGCTATTGAACGGTTGGGCAACGATGTGATACCAAGTCTTTTCACTCTCAATTCAGAGTATTGTGCACTACCTACCATCTCCCCTGACCCTTTCTCTATTCCTTGTATTTTTACTTATGAAATCTCTTTTATGTATCTACTGTAGATCACTAGACCATGAATATAAGGTTTTGTTCATATTAATGGCAAATGCTGGCAGTTGTTGCTCCCAACTTTTTCTGTTGACAGATTCCCTTCAAATCAGCATTGCTCCCTAACATACCACAGGGGAAGATAACTTGCTCTGACTCCAGGAATAAATCCAGAACACCTAGGGTCCTCGGGGCCTTGCCAGGAATGTGCTTAGTGGGGATTATGTGATCATGCTCTGGCCAATGAGGGGAGGTCTGCGCGGGCCTTATCAGAAAGGGTTCTTTGCCAAGATGTTCACTTTTTTTCCTTTAGATGTTGGATTATCCAGATGAGGTCAATTTGCAGTGCCTTTTTCTTGGAGGAAAGAAAGTTTCTGGCATTCCGGAACTGGAACCTCTGGGCTTCCTGGTTTGTGAAACTATTTCCTAGTTGAGTTAGGGTTTACTCTAACTAGCTGCTTGAGGAATCTTAACTGATAAAGTGTCCTAAAGAAGCTCTAAGTTCTTGTTATTACAATATAGTGAACGGCTATGAGCACACGCTGTAGTCACAGACTCGGCCTGGAATATTGTGTCCGCTCCCTGCTGGCTGTGCGATGCCGGGCATTTACTTGATTTCTCTTTGTATGGGGTGCCTCTTTTCTCCTTCCCTGATTTATTATCCTGACAGCACACACCACTTTCTGACACCCTATGCATTTTACTGTATATATTCATATATATTTATTGTGTGCCTTTCTCTTCATTTCTATAAGCTCCACAGAGGCAGGAATTTTTATGTGTTGTTTGCTTCTGAATTCAAAGGATCTGGTATATTGCAGAGGGTTAATAAAGAGCTGCTTAGTAAATACATTAATTAATTAATTAATTAAACAGAGTGACAGTTATGTCACAGGATTGTTATAATGATAAATTTGATAACATGTAAATATTTCTATACTACCTGGTATATTATTAGTAAAGACAACCACTTCTCTAAGTATCGGCATGCTATCTGTAACTAGTTCTAATATAAACATCCATCAAAGGTCATCTGTCATGTCAGCTACCTTCCAGAGAGAATAAATGTGTGTTTTTTTTAGGCTGCTAAATTTGGGGGTAATTTATTATGTAGTGTTAAACAGCTAATAGACTCCCAATACCCCCTGTCTTCCTCGTTCTTTTCTCCACGCACCGTGCTCTCTTCCATCATCCCCAGTTTTCAGTTACCCACATATTTTCATTCAACAGACATCTCTATGTGCCACCTGCATGCAGGCATGGTGTTGGGTATTGGCAGAACTGTCAGGACCTGTCAGATTTAAGTCATGTCAAACTCCACATGCTTCACAATGCTTCTCTGGATTTCTGAGGTACACTGGACTCACGGATCTTCACAGCACTCTCAGTCCGAATTCTGAGCAGCATGGCATTAACTTGTAAATTGTCCTTACTATACTCTGGTTATTTCAATAATCAGGAATAGGAGATGAAGCTTCCAACATCCATGTATATCTTCAAATAGTGTGGAATTTCCAAATTTATGTGGGTCATATCCTCACATGAATCTATTTGGATATCTCTAAACTCACATTTCTCCTGCTTAAAAACAATCTCATTTAATATATGATGACCCATAATGGAAGACACTATGACGACAACCCTTTTATAGAAGAGAAAACAGGCTTAAATAACTCAACTAATGTGTGAATAGGTAGTACCAGAAATTGAAGCTGAGTAGTCAGATACCAAAGTCTGTATCCTCAGCCTTATTCCATAGGGTCATGTACACCCCAGTCCCTGTGACAGAAACCATTAGCTAGGGAAAGAGGGGCAGCCTAGGGATGGGGAAATTTAGAGCTTAATCCTGGCTTCTTCCTCTAGTGCTTGAGTGAATTTGACCAAATCACTCATTCACTGCATCTCAATGGTCTCATTTTGAAAATGGGAAAATGTCTGCCTTGTTTACGTCCCAGGATTGCTTCGAGGCTTAACACAGGATAATGCACATGAAAGAACCTTGGAAAGTGAAATTCACGACATGAGAGGGAAGAATGTATCCATGCAATCAAAAATCTCTTGTGCAATTTCTATGTGCTAAACACCAGATTCCAGTTGCAAGAACTGGAATCAGAGGGCTGAGGCATTGCCTGTCCTGGTGAGGCTTATCACCTGGTAAGGAGGAGGTGGGCTCTAAACAGCAAATATGAAATAGCTAGCACAGTGTTAGAAAGTGATTTGTACTATAGCAACAACAATGCATCCACAACAACAATGACATGCACATATGTGGGGAATCATCTTCCAGGTTCAAAAAACATTTTTTTAAACAGCACATTCCAGTGCCCCAAGGTGAGAGTGAGTTTATTTCGTTCTAGCATAGCAAAGAAGTCACTGTGGCTGAATTAGAGTGAGCCAGAGAGAGAGCATTGCAAGTAAAACTAGAGTTGGGGAAGAGACAGAGCAAGATCCTAAAAGTCACTGTAAGGTCTTTGATTTTCACTCTGAGTGAGCGACAGGGTATTCACTGGAGTCATATTATCTCACCTAGCTTTTCAAAGAAATTCTCTGGATCCTGTCTCAAAATCAGATGGTGTTTTGGGGGAGGGTGAGAATAGTGCCTGGGTGAGACGTGGCCAGGTTCTAGGCATACTTTGAAGATGGAGTGAACAGCATTTGCTGACAGATGAAGTGTGGAGTGCACAGAAGGGGACTCAAGGATAGACCAGGCAGTGGGACTGAGCGGTTGAAGGATGGACATTGTATTTTCGGATAAGAGTAAGATTGTGGGGAGCAGGCCTAGTGGGGTTGAGATTGGGGTATTGATTATGATTGATATGTCTGTTAGACATCCAAGTGGAGATGCTTGGCAGAGTTGGATATGTGGACCTGGAGCTCAGGAGAGACATCTTGACTGCAGGTGTAAATTTAGACGTCATTGTTGTAAAAGGGCATTTAAAACCATGGGCTGGATGGGATTACCATGGAGGTGAGTTTAGACAGAGAAAAGAAGGAGACATGGAACATCAAATGTTTAGAAGTGGGAAATTAAAAAAGCCCCAGGAAAAGACACTGAGTGTTCAGTGAGATAGGAGGGAAAATAAAGAAGATATACGTTGAAATTAAGTGAAGAAAACGAGTTTCAACAATGAAGAAGTGATAACTAAGTAAAATGTTGCTATCAAGTCAATTAGGATGAAAATTGCAAATTGATCATTGCAACAGGGAGGTTAAGAGAACCTTGGAAAGACAGGTAGTGTTATCATTATTATTAAACTTAATGAGTGGAAAGAATGCTGAATTTGATGACAGGGCACATGGGTTCAAGTTAAAAAAAAAGAAAGAAAGAAAGGAGATCATAAACATGAATGCTTTCCTTACAGGGCGATGGTGCTGATCAAATGATATAATAAAGCCAAACATGCTCTGTGCAACATGAAGAGAAATGCAAATGTCAACAAACACCAAGGTCACGGGGCCTGTGAGATCATTAAGTATCTTTACTTTTAGGCTCTCAGAGACTGCTCAGCTGCACACAAGGCCACACACACACACACACACACACACAGCGTTCACACATTCAATACTTGAGACTAAATACGTATCACGAGGCTCAAGGAGCTTTAGGAGTTAAGCCAGCCTGTTGCAGCTCTGGTGCTGCTGACATTACCAGACGGCATTAATTTAATTCCACTCAGTTATGCTTTTAAATTTGATTTGAGAAATGTGTCATAAAATGCTATTGAGAAGTGCAGTGCCGCATTCCTAAGCAGGCTGGGAGCTTGCATTTGTTGTGGGAATCCTTGAGGGAAACTGATTGGGGTTGAGTTGAGCCTGTGGACGTTAGGGACTTTGCTTTTTGCAGGGGTCTAGTGACAGAGGTTTTCTGATCCCGATTGCTCGCTGTTCAGAAGAGAACAGAAGCAAAGCCTCAATCCCTAGGGAATAAGAAAGGGTTTGCAAAGACTAAATGAAAGCATTTGAAAAACTCTGAATTTAACAAATACCAGAGAGAGTGTAAAAGACTTTGCATATATATGAAACTGAGTAAAAAAAAGCATGTTAGCTCACTCCTTATATCTGGTCATCGATATGACTTTCTTATTTCCCTTCTCTGGCCTCAGTTTCTCTGTGCTTAAGTTGAAAGTGGTAGGTTAGGTCATTTGTCTTCAAAGACAGACAATGCTTCATCAGAGTACATACACACAATCCACTGGTGTGAGGAAGAAAAATCTGGAACTTTTACTTTCATTTATTTCTAGTGCATCTTTTAAAATTTTTGCACCTTGTTTTTGTAACGCAAATAATATACCTACCAAGTAAATAAATAAGTCTATATTGTATGCATATTCTCCTGCCCCCCCCCCCGTATTTTTTTAGTTGATTAAATAACTGATTGATTTATGCATGCTGATAGAGATGTGTAATCAAGATATTCTAGAAAATTCCTCCTTGATTGATCTCTAAGAGATTTTATAGCTCCCTTTTCTTTTCAAAATGATTTTATGGTCCTGAAACTGGCTATTCTAATCATTGAGATTATTTTAAACTAGTGAAATGGCAGTTTGACTATAAAATTGAATGCTCAGCTTTTGGCTTTTGGTGA
>VMDR010015346.1:0-22407 GCA_007922815.1 Macrotus californicus | reverse complement strand
CTGTAGTAGCTCTGTGTGGTGTCAAGGGGATACTAAACGTATTGGGGGGGATCACTTCATAAGCTCTATACATGTCTAACCACCATGCTGTGCACCTGAAACTAGTATAATATTGAATGTCAACTGTAATTGAAATAACAAAAAGTTTTAATTTAAAAAAATCTCCATTGTATTTAATGGTAAGATGTTGAACACCCTCCTCCTAAGATTGGGCACAAGGCAAGCAGTCTGCTCTTACCAAATACGTGTAACACTTGAATAGAGGCAAGAGTATAAACAAGAGAAAAATAAAAGGCATACAGACTGGAAAGTAAGGAATAAAATTTTCTTTATTCTTGATAACACGTTTATTTATGGAGAAGTCTCAAGGAATCTACAAAAAAGCTATTAGAACTAATAGGAGTTTGGAACGGTCACAAATACAAGTTCAATGTACAAAAATCAATTGTATTTCCATGTGGTTAGCAACAAAAAAATTGAAACTTAAAAACCCAATGGGATTTTGACTGGGATTAAATTGATTCTATTGGTCCCTTGGAAGAGAACTGACATTTTTCACTAACTTGAGTCTTCCAACCCATGAACAGAATGTAACTCTCCATCTACGTAGATCTTCTTTAATATTATTAATAATGTTTTGTGGTTTCCGAGTAGAGCTGCTGCATACCTAATGAAGATTCATTCTTAGGTTTATTATGTTTTTTAGTACTACTGTAAACATCTTTTAAAAATTCATTTCCCCTTGTTTACAGCTGGATTATAAAAATTCAATTGGTTTTTGCAATATTTACTTTGTCTCCAGCAATTTTATGAAATTGACTTATTAACTCTACTAGTGTGTGCACATTCCTTTGGGTTTCCTGTGTACACAACCATGTTGTCTGCGAATGTTGATAGTTTCTTCCTTTATAATCAGTATTAATTTCTTTTTCTTGCCTTACTGCCTTGGTTAGGACCTCCACTACAGCGCTTTTGGTAGATAGTCTTTATTATGTTAAGGAAGTTTCCTTCCACTCCACATTTTCTCAGAGTTGTTTTTTTTTTTTTAATCAAAAATAGATGTTGAATTTTATCAAATGCTTCCGCATTTACAGCATATAATTCTGTTGCTTTGCTCATGATGCATTCACCCTGTTCACACATTGCTGATTAGGATTGCTAATATTTTGTTTGTGATTTTTGCATCTACATTTATGAGAGATTCGCCTGAAGTTTTCCTTTCTCATACCATCAGGTTTGGGCATCAGGTTAATGCTAGCTTCATAAAATTAGCTGAAGGAATGGAGGCTCCTTTTTAATTCTCTGAAGTAGCTTGGATAAGATTATCATTATTTATTCTCTGAATATCTGGAACTCAGTAGTGATGCCATCAGGGCCTGGAAGGTTTTAATTTACACATTCACCTTCTTTCATGGTTATAGAATTGTTCGGGATTTCTATTTCTTGAGTCAGTTAGATTTTCCTGAGAACATGTTTGCCTTGTATAAGATTTCGCACTTAGTAACCTAAATATTTTCCACCATGTCCTCTTATTATTTTGCTTCAGTGTCTGTAGTTTCTCTATTTATGGACTATTTCATTTCTGATATTGTTGAGGTTTCCTCTCCCTCTATTTCTGATCAGTTTTACCAGAGGTTTGCCACTTCTATTAGCTTCTTCAGAGAACCAACATTGGACTTTCTTCTCTATTGTGTTTATTTTCTGTTTCATCAATTCTTACTCTCACCTTGATTATTTCCTTTTCTACCTGTCTTGAGTTTATTTTGCTGATGTTTGTAACTTCCAAAAATGGATGTTTAGCCCATTAACATTCAGTTTTTCTTTCTTTTTTTAACATAATGTTTCAGGCCATATATTTCTCAGCATTATTTAGCTCTCTCAAAATTTTTAGTGTGTATTTTCATTATAGTTCAGTTCTTAATATTTTCTAATCTTCACCATATTTTCTTCTTTGATTGCATGATTATTTGATCTCTTATTAGACCCCATCTAAATTTCTAAGTATGCCCTAGCTGGCATGGCTCAGTGGATTGAGCGTTGGCCTACGAACCAAAGGGTTGCTGGTTCAATTCCCAGTCAGGGCACATGCCTGGGTTGCGGGCCAGGTCCCCAGTAGGGGGCATGTGAGAGGCAACCACACATTGATGTTTCTCTCCCTCTCTTTCTCCTTCCCTTCCCCTCTTTCTAAAAATAAATAAATAAATTTCTAAGTATATGGGAGGGAGGGTGGGTGGGTGGGTAGGGGGTCCTAGTAACTCGTTCTTATTGTCCGGGAATGTAGCCTGTTTGATTTTAGTCCTTAAGAAATGTATTGAGATCTGCTTGATGACCCAGTGTACAGTCAATTTTTGGACATGTTCTGTGTGCGATTGAAAAGAATGTGTCCATGCCGTTTGGGGTACGTCTGTGGTGGCAGTGGAAACGGTCCAGCTCTTTAGTGGAATGTGTCTGTGATACTCACAAGCACGCGTAAAACTCAGTTCTCCTGCTGGGGGCAGCAGAGTTGACTGGAGCCCTAACTGCTCCTCCTCTGGTTTCACCAACACATTTGTGCTGAGACCGCACTTCCCCTGGCTGCTGCCAGCCAATGACTGAGCATGTTGGGGGGGATATCAGTGCAGGTCCATTCCTGTGGGATGTGAGACTCCTCTAATGGGCAACTTTGGCTCAAAGCCACCCCATCCGTGTGGCCAAACCATTTGTAGACCTGCACTGTAACCTGAGACTCTTCCTACTCATGTCTCCTTCCATCTGTCCATCCTTTCAGACCTGCATTGTGGTCAGAAGGCTCTCCCTGTCTACTCCTACTTCCTTCTTTTTATCCTTCATAGGCAGTTTCCCCCAGTAAACCTCTGGCACATCTAATTCCATCTTGGTATCTGTTTCCTGAACTGACAGAATGTCTCTAAGGTCAATTGTATTAAATATGTTATTCAAATGTTCTACATCCTTATTGATATTTTTTTTACTGTTTGTCTTACCAGTTTCTGGAAAAGATGGGTTAGGTGTCCCATTATGGTTGCTAATTTGTTTACTTTTCTTGGTAATTGTCAATTTTTGCTTAATATGTTTGGAAAGTTAGTGAGTTTATGAATTTAGTGTCAACATATCTTCTTGTTCAACAGAACTGCGTACCATCGTGAAGTGACCCTCTGTCTCTAGCAATACTTTTTGCTTTAAGTCTGTTTTATCTAATATTAGCATAGCTAAACCCAGTATACCTTTTCTTAGTACATTTTTTCCATTCTTTCACTTTCAGACTCTCTATATACTCTTAATTAAGACATGTTTCTTGCCCTGACTGGTGTGGCTCAGTGGGCTGAGCATCATTCCACAAACTGAAGGGCCACTGGTTCGATTCCCGATGAGGGCACATGCCTGGGTTGCAGGTTCAGTCCCCAGTCGGGGTGTGTGCAAGAGGCGGCTGATCAATGTTTCTGTCTCACATTAATGTTTCTCTCCGTCTCTTTCTCCCTCCCTTCCCCCTCTCTAAAAATAAATAAATAAAATCTTTTTGTAAAAAAAGACACGTTTCTTTTAAAAAATATTTTATTTATTTGTTTATTTTTAGAGAAAGGGAGGGAGAAAGAGTGGGAGAGAAACATCAATGTGTGGTTGACTCTCCAGCGCCCCCAACTGGGGACCTGGCCCACAACCCAGGCATGTGCCCTGACTGGGAATCGAGCTTGCAACCCTTTGGTTGGTTCGCAGGCCAGAAGGCATGTTTCTTAGGACCAGCATATGGTCAGATTAAAAAAATCCTTTCTGACAAGTTTTATATTTTAGGTAGGGCATTTAATTTGTTTATATTTGTCATAATTATTAACATTTTCAGGTTTATAGCTGTTTTTGTTTTATTTGTATTTTTCTCACAAGTTCCATTTACATTTCTGTCCTTCCTTTCCCCTTTTTAGATTGATTTTCCACTTTCACTTTTTTTTATTCCACTGGTTTAAGAACTCTGTTTCTATTCTGTATGTGGTTTTTCTAGAAATAGCAGCAAATAACTTACCAAAATCAAAGTTACCCAATAATTTTACTCTTCTGAAAAATACAAAAACCTCACAACTTCCATTTACACCTTCCTAACTTACAGGCTCTCATTGTTGTGCATTTTAATTCTATCAATTTTTCTTTTGAAAACCACATCTATTATTCCTATTGCTTTATACACTCAATATTTCACTCATTTTTTACTTTGTGTATGCTTTATTTCTTCTTGCTCCTCACACTTTCCATCAGGACTATTTTGCTTTTGCCTTAAGTAAAGGTTAGTTGGTACCAAATTCTCTCAATTTTTGCATGCCTGTAAAGGACTTTTCACCTTTCACAAGGGATATAGAATTGAAAATGACAATTGCTTCCTCTCAGCCCATTGAAGATGTCACGCATTGTTTTTTGATTTCTGTTGTTGCTAATGGGTAGTAAGTTGTTTGTCACGCATTTAAAAATAATCTTTCTTTTCTCCCTCTCTGCATTTAGATACTCTCTTTGTCTCTGGAGTTCTGCAGTTTCACTGGGATGGTTACACAGGGTCTGTCCGGAAAAGTCCCGCCATTGTTGTTATAATGAGAACGGTTTGTGCGACACTGATGTAACCTGGCAGCCAAGGACGGGGGGCTGGAATGTGCATGCACAAACAATGATGACTTCACTGTGCTAGTCAGTGGGGACAGTAGATGCCAGTGAGTGAGCATGTGCACTCTGTGGCCGTCCCATTAAAAAATAGCTGGGTGGGTAGAGCAACGGATCTGAATCAAATTTTGCATTAAGCTTGAACATTCCTCTGCGGAAACTATTCAGTGATTCAGAAGGCCACAGCTATGGGCAATTGGTGATTGGCAGCTTCATCACGACAATGTGCCTGCTCACGCATCACATCTCATGAAGAGGGTTTTGGTGAAACATCAAATCACCCAGGTGACTCAGCACCCCTGCAACGCAGATTTGGCACCCTACGACTTCTGGCTTTTCCCAAACCTAAAATCACCTTTGAAAGGGAAGAGATTTTAGATCATCAATGACAGGGTAGCTGATGGAGACTGGGAGAACTGTGTGAGGTCCCAAGGTACCTACTTTGAAGGGGACTGAGGTATCATTGTCCTTTGTACAATTTTTCTTGTATCTTCTTCAAAAAATGTCTCTATTTTTCTAGTACATGGCTGGGTACTTTTCTGGTATATGCCATGATTGGGATCCCTAGGATTTCTTAATTCTGAGGATTGATGTATTTTATCAGTCCTGAAAATTTTCAGCCCTTATCTCTTCAGGTATTTCCTCCACCCCACCTTTTTTCCTTTCCTTTTGGGACTTCAATGACATATTTGTTAAAATTCTTGATCTATTTTCCATGTCTATTTTTCCTCATTCATATTTTCTTTCTTTGTCTCTCTGTGCCGCAGTATGAAAATGTCTTTCAGGTCAGTCTTCCAGTTTACACATACTCTCCACGTGTGACTATTCCAGTAAATCCACCCATCGAGTTGGGTTTTTTTTTTTTTTTTTTCCTAGAAGTTCTTTTGGTTCTTTTTAAAAATTGCTTAATTAGATTTTATACTTTTTTTCTTGTATATATTTTCATGCACGGATTTTATTACTGTAATAACTATCTGTAGTACCATAAAATATACTTGAAATCACAGGGGGAACACTTAGGAATGTATCCGACTGTCTGGCTGCGGGGCTGGGCACCTGAAAGTAATGTGAACTAGTGTTGGATGCCAACTGTGACTGAAAAAATGACACATTAAACACAGCTTTTATAGTCTTCGTCTCGCTGCTCCAGGACCTGGGGTTCTTGCAGGTTCGTCCCAGCTATCGGCTGCTCCTTGCTCTTAGTTCTTAGTGCCTTATTCCATTGTGTATTTGATTTTTCCTTCCTCTTCTCCTTCCTTCCTTCCTTCCTTCCTTCCTTCCTCTCCTCCTCCTCTTCATTATCTCTCTCTCTCTCTGCCCAACCCCTCTCTGCATTTAAGTTTAACCTGATCTCTTTCCTTGACATTTTGTATGTGGGGATTAGTTTGAGGTCTGGGATAAATTCGGCTTCCTCTGCAGACGATCCACTTTGGCTTCTGCCAGGTGCTAGAGGCATCACTATTTCCTGGGATGACTCCAGTTACACTCTCCACTTGGGGTATTCAGACCACCCGAGGAGTGTGGGTTTTTTGCTATAAACTGTGTCATGGACAGCTTGCGGTTTGAACGTTTTGCGGTGAGTTCTGGCACATGCGCGCGCGCGCACACACACACACACACACACACACACACCCTTTATCCTCTCCAGTGCAAAGTTTGAAGTGGATTTCCCTGCAGTCTCCAGGAGGGTGTGAGAGGCGTTTCTACATTCACCCTGACATCCAGGCGCAGCCTTTGAAGATGTCCCCTCTTTATGCTGGGAGATCTTTCATAGTCACCCCACCTAGGGCAGACCCGAGGCTCTAGCTGCTTTTTCACAAGTCTTATGAGGCCCTCAGTACCAAAGTTCAAATTCTCCAGGTTCAACAAACGCCCTTGGAGGGTTGTGCTCTTCCTACGTCCCGAGCTCCACTTCACTCAATATCTAGACAAAGAATGCTTCACTGTGCTGCTTATTCACTGACACTCTTAAGAAATCGCTTTAAATCCAGAATTTCTCTTTCTTTTAGCAAGTATGTTGATTCGCTCGCCATGTTTCCAGAAATGAAAACGTGTTTTATGAAAAACAACACTCATCTTTTATAATTCAGTAGTCTCCACTTAAATAGCGCAGACACACAGAACCCACTGAAAATACGCTGCAGTTTTTGTAGGTTAATCATACTGTGTATTTGGAAAGTGCTTTTAACTTTTCAAATTGCTTTCACATGTATCTGCGGTTCTCCAGAGGGGTGGTGCTGCCCTTCAGGGGAGTTTTGAAAAGTCGAAGGAGTTGTTTTGATTGTCGTTATAAATGGGGCCATTATGGGCAGTTAGTGGGGAGCCAGGGATGCTAGACTCCTACAATGCTCAGGACAGTGCCGCCCAAAGGATAATTGTCCTGTTTCTCGTGTGACTTTTGAATGTGCCCCTGGACACCGAGAGACTAAATGTCTGGTGAGATTTTAAGAGAGGGGGTGTGTTTTTTCTCATATTTCCTTAACCCCTGTCAAAACATAGGGAATTATTTTAACATTGTACTTCTAATGAGGCCCAGCTCATTTACGGGAATCTCTTTTTCATTTTTCTCCCCTTCGATCGTCTTTGCCTTGGCACGTTATTCTTACTCCAATTAAAATCATAGCTCTCTGTTTCTTATCGTACCCAAACAAGTCCAGGTTGTTATCACTGATCCTAACTCTCGTTTTGTTTGTGGCGAACACGTCTGCTCCTTGTTTCCCTTAAGTTCTAAATCCAGATTAATTTGTTCATTGTAACTTGTTGCTGTCATCTTACTTCTCCACTGTGCCTTTTGGTGGAGGCATGCCAGGGAGTTTATAGATTGAACTAGTAATGACAGCAAATAACTTACCAAAGCCAGAGTTACTCAGTAAGTAAACATAGCAGGAGGGCAGCCACAGGATGGCACATAACCAAATGTGTGAGGCTGTGTTTCAATAAAACTTTATTTATAAAAAACAGGCAGTGGGCAGGATGCGGCATGGGGTTGTAGTTGATGCATTCCTGCTCGACACACAAGGCTGCCTCCAAAGCTCTCCAGACAGACAGACAGACAGACACACAGAAACAACCAGAAAGATCATGCTTCATTATAATTTTCTCCTTCATACTTTTCTGTATTTTCCAAAGTCTCTTAACATGTATTGTTATTTTTCATGCATTACTTTTATATGTGTGCATTTATGTTTACAACTCCTTTTATTTATTTATTTCCTGGAGTGAGGAGGATTTCACGACTCATGCACATAGTTCCCGATTGAAAGACACAACGGTGGTATTGTCCAAAGTCTCCTTCCCCTTTCTGTTTCAAGTCACCTCTGTCCCTTCTCCACAGGAAACCAGTGTTATTCAGTCCTTTGTGTTCTTCCTGAGATGTGTGACCATGTGCAGCCAAGTCAGCGGGGTCACCATGGTGGACAACTCCAAGGGACACCATTTATACTGAGCTCCTCGGATGCCACCGACATGGACTGCGATGGTATCGTGCCCCTGGACCAGAAATGTTTCTGGTGTGTGTGGGTGTGTAAATGTGCACTTACAAATTTCTGTAGATTTATATATGCATATATGTATTTTTCTAATGCCCCCCTCTTTGAAGCAAAGGACAGTATATTGTGTTCACTGCTCTGCACCTTGCCTCCCCCCACTTAATAATATATATTGATACTTTTTCCGTATCAGTTCATAAAATGTTCTCCTTCCTTTTGACGATGATGATGGTGGTGACGTACTGAGTCCTTTGTGTGTGCCAGGAATTGTTCCAAGGACTTTGAGTGCATGAACACCTACAGCACTCACAGAGACCCCATCAGAGAGGCCCAGAGAGGTTAAAGGGCCGATCCCAGGTCACAGCCCATCTGTGCTCACCCTGTGAGGTTGAAAAAGAGTTTTCCCCTGGTTCCTTCTAGTCCTTGTGTGGTATCGAGTGTCACATTTCCACCTTTTCTCCATTTGGAGTTCTTCCCACTATAGGTATGAGATAAGGACCCAACCCCATTTTCCCTGATGGCCCAGCGCTGCTTCCCTGCTGTTTCCGGACCCTGGCTTCCCCACACGCCCACATCTGGATTGGCGTGGGCCTTCCCTCCACCGTCTGCACAAGCAGGTGCCACACTGTTTGAACTCTTGAGGTGCTGTCCTTTGTGTCCCTGTCTGGTAGGGTTTCATCTCCTCATTACTTTGCTTTCTCAGAACTATTCTGGATATTCTTGACTTGTGTAATTTTTCATGTTGATTATGTTTATTGTGGGGAAATAGATACCACATAAAATTTATCACTTCACCATTTTTAAGCGTACATTTCAGAGATACTAATTAAGTGCATTCACATTATTGTGCTACCCTCACCGCTATCCATTTCTGGAACCCTTTTCCAGAAATTTCTTTTATCATCCCTAGCTGAATCTGTGTATCCACTGAACAATAACTCCTGTTTTCCCCTCCCTGAGGCCCTGGCAATCGCCATTCCACTTCCTTTCTCTAGGACTGAGACTAGTCTCAGTGCCTCCGATAAGCGGGATCATACAGGACTTGTCCTTTTGTGTCTGGCTCATTTTCCTTAGCATAATGTCCTCAAGGTTCCCCACAGTGTAGCCTGTAGCACTTCTTCTTCCTTTCTGTAGCTGAATGAAATGCTGATGTACGTGGAGGCCACATTTTGCTCATCCACACACCTGTGATGGTCTCTGGGTTGTTCCCACCCTTCGACTGTTAGAAGTAATGCTGCTATAAACATAGGTGTGCTCCATATTAATTTCAGAATTAGTTCGTTCAGGTCCAAACAAAAAACCTTTGTATGGCTTTTTTATAATTACCCTCCACCCCCCGCCAAGCTCCCCCCGTCCACACACCTCCCAAGAGTCGCTTAATAATTTGGTTCCAACACAGCATGGCCTGGATACCTTCCTGGACCTTTCTCCCTTTGCCTGCAGTGCCGCCTGCGGTTTTGACTGCCCAGCATTCCTTCCTCTTCTTCTAACAAAGCTGTAGAGCTGCTCTGCAGGCTCCCACTTGGAAAACCACCTGTCCTTTGCTCTCAGTCCCTGACTCCAGCCCCTGGCTTCAGGAGCTGGTTATGAGGGATTTTACTGGAACTTCTGATAATAAATTGCTTTTCTGGCATACACCTGCAGATCCCACCCTCCACCAGCCTAATGGAGCTCCCAGGGTTCCACAAATGTGCCCTGGCCTCCCTGCCTCTGGAAGGGCCTCCTTGCAAGCCACCTCCCGCATAGGCCCCTCTGGGAAGCCTTTCTGCTCCTCCCTCGTCATCAGCAACATCGGGACTGCTGGCTTCTTTCCCTGCCGTTTCACCTCTCCTCCTGTTTAAGAGCCACCTTCGCACTAGCCTGACCCACGGTAGGCCATTCTCACCGTGGGCACAGGTCCCATGCCTCTTACCTCTCCATTGCCCACAGCATGTAGCACAGTGTCTGTCACATAGTAGGTGCTGGTTTGAATTGGGTTAAAAAAAGATCGTCTTCCTCTATTGGCTTCGGCTCGAACACAGCCACCAAAGGCCTCCCACACCAGGTCCAGGACCTCAAGGGCTTGTTACTGCCATTGTCCGCTGGGGACCTGCGGTGTCTGGGTACAGCCTGCTTCCCCTCCAGGTCCAGCTTTGCATTCTGATCCTGGTCGCCTGCAGGGCCCTATGTGTCCCGGGTCTCTGTGCCTGTGTCACCACCTTCCCTGCCCAACTCTGTGATGAGTTTTGAACAGCAGGAGGCGGGCGGGCTGTGTGGCAGGCTCTCCACCTCTGCGCAGCTCTCTCTTCCTGAGAAGTTCCTCTGCAGCCGATTTTTTGGTGAACAAGTGTGTGTTTGTGTGTCTCCTTACATTTCGTGTCCATCTTGATTCTTTCTCTTTATTTCTAAACGTTTAAAATGTACTTATGCCACCAATGTTTACTGCGCACTTGCTTTGTTCTGGGCCCGTGCAGTGAATGAGACAGGCAAGGTTTCTACTCTCATAGATTTTACATCCTCCTGGATGGGGGGAGGGAGTAGGCAATTAGCAAGGAAACATAAATTAGCACAGTAATCTCAGAGAATGAGAAGTGCTAAGAAGAAGATAAAATAAGATAATGTGCTAGAAAATGATTTGAGGAGAGGGGGAGACTATTTTAGATTTTGATGTTTCTGCTCCCTTCTTCCTCCAATCCAGCTTCCTCCATGCTGTGAGGAAGCCCATGGAAAGGCCCAAAGCGAGGATCATCGAGGCTCTCAGCTGAGCTCCTGGCAGGAAAGAAATAAGGCAACAGACCAGAAAAGTAATAAGTGAGGGGGTAGCTTTGGGGGTTGGTCAGAAAGGGTAATTTCAAGGAGGCAGTATTTGAACTGAGATTTGGAAAGTTATAAGGAAGCATCCATACAGTGAATGGAGAAAGAACCATTTAGTGTGAAGGAACAGCATATGCAAAGGGCCTAAGGAGGGAAATTCATTCTTCTTCCCCTTCCCCTCCCCCCACCTCCTTCTTCTCCTTGTCCTTCTTTTTGAGAAATGGCAGGGATGGAGGCATGATATAGGTTGGAAAAGGAGGCCAAGATGATATCAGGTAGGGCCCTTTAGGCTGCGCCGATGAAGCTAAGAGGAGTGGGAAGGCCCTGCAGAGACCTGGACCTGCTCAGTATCACACAAAGACCTCTCTGGCTGCTCAAGGGACAGACCTTCTGGGGAGTCCCCGAGGGCCAGTCAGAGGAAAAGCTTAGTCTCTACAGTGGATTCCCTTTGCAAAAATTTAACCTGTGACAGCAGCCAACATACAGAAAGGTACGCTGGACATGGTGCAGATGGGGACACCTGAATCCAGAGAAGTCTAATGCCCCAAGCAATGGTACAGCACCGATCAGAAGTCCATGAGAGCTCACGGCGCAGATCAAGGAGACTGAGCGGATGTGCAGAAAACGCCATTGAGTTGAATTTCCCCTATTTCGCTTCAGTCATCAGTTTGGTAAGAGGAGGATTTCAACCATCTGCAAGTAATCCAAATGCCTTACTAACCTGCCTACTCGCCCACCCCCATACAAAAAAAGAAAAACAGAAACCAATTCCTGAGCTTGCATGCCTGCATTCTCCACAATCATCTCGGTATTACAGCCCTTGTCATCTTACATTATACATGAATAACTAATCAACCAAACACAAACCCACTGATGGAAAAAACGCGCATGTTGGATCTAGAATGTGAGCAGGGTGAAGAGTAATATTAATTTCACTGGTGGGTAACAAAACGGGAGCAAACATGAGTGATGTTAAGACAAGAATCGTGTTTCTGAACACTTCTGGGACGGGAAACGTCCCGAGAGGCAAGGAAAAGGGGAAGCTAGGATCAGGTTGACCGTATCTGAAGGGACCAATGCCATCCTTTTCTCGGCTGGCATTCATAAGCATAGGAATATCAGCCTGGGTTGACCCTCTGGCCATTTGAACCACCATCCTTTGTCTCACCCAACTGAACAATTCATATAATAATCTTCCACTATTCCCTAGTGGACCGATAGGTGCTAGTCTTCCCCACCAACCAATGTTGAAGTGGACATAGGCTTCTTGAACTTCTGTGGTGTGTAGCACCATGCTAGGTATGTGGTGGGTGTCCAATAAATGTACCCGTCCACAAACTTCCTGAATGAAGTCCATTTTGGCCTCCATCATTTTCCTGCTATGTGTTTTTGACCGCTAAGGATGGGCTCCTGATCTCCAGGTTCAGGGAGTGCTCTGGCGCTTGCCTCCTCCCGGATTTCTTGGTGGCGTCTGACACTGTTGAGACCTGTCACTTGTCTTTGGTGACTCTGAAGTTTTCCGCTTCTAATCTTTCCTTCCTAGCCACCAGTGATTCCTTTTCCTCCTTCTGCATCTGCAAGTACACACTCCACGAAGACTTTGTTTTTCTCTCCTGTCACTCTTCCCTGTGAGAAATTCATTGCATCTCATTTCATGTCAATGCATGTATATATCACCATCTGCCACGTTGTATGCAAAGTACCTGTTTATGGGCCTATCTGTCCACCTAGGTTGCAAGCTCCTCTTGGTGCCCCAGTCAGCTAGCCACTCAGTACACACCAGGAGGGAGTCTCTGTCCTTCACACTACGCTTGCAGGTAGATTGGATAGAGAGAGTTATTCCCATTACATGGAGAGGGCTCCCCCGCTGTCCCCCAGAAAAGCTCAGGGAGGTAAAGTTAACATTGAGAACAAGACTCCTGGTTGCTGGCGACTGAGATTCTGTGTCTTCAGTGCAATAATCATTCGGATAGTGCCGATGGTGAAAGGACTATCTAGCGAATCTCGATGTTGTCTAAATGCCGGCATCCAATCCTTGCCGTGCTCTTCTGAATAGCCTTAAATTTGCCAGCTCCTCTCTTAAAATATAGCCCGCAGGACTGAGCATAAAACCGCATGTGGCCTGACCCGCCAGCGCGCACTGGGATTATTGCCTCTCTCCTTCCACACTCTGCAGTTCTATTAATAGAGCCTAAGATTGCATTAGGGTTCTCGACAGCCTCCTTGCACTGTAGGTTCGCATCAAGCCTTCTGTCAAGCCAGCCCTCCCCATCAACCACTGGGGCGATTGATTTTTTTTTTTTTTTAATGTTCATGATTATCTATGACTCACACTAGAAGATACAAAACAAGGTCTTGCCCTCCTTCCTTGGGTGGCAAGTGCTGAGTGGGCGATGGGGTCTTGGGGGCCTGTTTGGAAGCCAGGGGCATGGCCAGCCACTGTGGAGATGGCCTCCAGCATCATCCCATCCACAAAGGCAAGAGGAGGGTGATGCAATTACTTTTCTGGTTTGCTCCAAATTATTCTTACGTTCATCCCTTCTCCTCTTGGATTATGGTCCCTTCTTCATCTTGTTCTAATTCTGTGTTTAAACACAGAGCCTCTTGTTCCTCCCACCCATGGGCACAGCCAGTTTTATCTCATATGCCCTCTCCAAGCGGTATTATTTTTAGCAGGAGTGTCTTACTCAGCAATTTGCTCTCCAATCTATTTCCTATTGTCCTCACATCTAATCTTTTCTCTTATTCTTTCCCTCCCTCTATCTCTGTCTGTATGTCAATATTATGTTTGGCTAAATAGATTGGATTTCCACCTATGTGAATCCCCTCTTTGTAGACTATAGTGCTTCCTCTCTCACCCTCTTTTTCTTGCATCATTTTTTTTTAGGTGACTTGGAATTAGTTGTTTGGCAGTTGTAGAAACTGTAGTGTAGGTTACTGTGGTGGGTGTTGGTTTCAGCCCTAGGGACCCTTTGGATTTGTGGGGCTCGGGCCTCAGAGTTTGATGGAGGGGCTCTGAAGTCTGGAATCGGGGGCCCCAAGCTGAGAGACAAGTTGTCTTCCATCAGCCCACAGTGGAGGGAACTGCGAGGAATGGGCACAAGCAGGCGTTCCCACCATCCGCCAGGAGAGGGCGTCATACCCACAGTCCTCCAACGCTGGAATTTCTCACGGAACTGCACGTTGTCTGGGTGGCCTCTTGAAACCTCCAGGATAGGGTGGGATGACACCACAACCATGCTGCCATTGCTGCTTTGGCCACCTCCAACAGCATGTCGATGGTAAAAAGAATGTGGAGGAAGCAAGACCCAACGTTGGTCCAAACGAATGCGTGGGTCTGCGAGCCTGAGTTAGGAGCTTGCTGAAGGACTGGCAAGCATGTGGGGCTGCCAGGCCAGGCGGTGGCTGTGACTTTGAGAATACTTGGAGTCCACAGATGTAAGCTGCAGACTGTGTGAGGGGGTCTGGTGGAGGCACCCTGCATATCGCCAGCTGTGACAGTTAGATTTCTGTTTGGCAAGGCAGGTCACGGTCGGCATGGGGCAAGTTCTGAAGTGGGTGTAGAAGTGTCAGGGAGGGTGACGGAGGCACCGAGTCAACCATTTCCAGGTGGGGTTAAAAGGCGTAGCCATTTTCCTCTGGGGGCCCCAGCACCTTTCATCAAGACTAAGTTGGTAACTGATTAAAAAAGAAGAAATGGAAGATTAAGCCCGAGAGGCCAGAGGAGAAAATGGTTTCCAGGTGGAAAGGACTGCTACTCTATTAACACCACCGGGTGTTCAGGCAGCCCACCGTCCCCCCACCCTCCCAGGCAGCGCTGGGCGACCGCCAGCTCCAGGAGGCAAAGGGCTCCCAACTGCCAAGCACCGAAGATGTTTAATAAAATATTTACCTACGTGTATAAGAATAATGATGACAGAATGACAAACAGCAGCTAACAGCATTAAGGTGCATGCGAGAGCAGCTCTGGGATATTTTTAATGAGAACGGTAACTCACTGTTTAACTCCTGACGCTTATCTGCTGTGGCTACGCACCCACACTCCAGTGGGGGAGCTGTGTTTGGGGAGGGGCTCGCTGGGATGGCATACAGCGCCCCCTGCAGGAAACTGCCCCCCCTCCCCACCCCCCCCCGCCCAGGGGCTGGAGCCAGCCTCACTTCCAACTCCAAGCTCCTGTCCACCTCTCCTGACTCCCAGAGATGAAAGATTTCTGATCCCTGTTCCCACCACGCCTAGAAGGATCCTCGGCTCCGGTCACTCAGTGAGTGACACTGATATTAGTTAGGAGTCTGACCTGTTCTTACTCAGCTGGATTGGCGGGCAGCATCTGCCCTGGTGGGGCGTGATGGTACCGAGCTGGAGACGGGGAGAGAAAGGCAGAGCGGACAACAGGGAGCAACCCTCTCCTGCCCAACAGTAGGTTTCCAGCTCTGTCCGGGGCGACAATGCTTGGCTGAACACGTTTTATTTTTATTTTTTTACTCCTCGAGGGAGCTTTTTGCATTTTTCCTTCGCCAGTATGGAAAGACGAGTAAAAACAAAACAAAACGGACTTGCTCGATCATTTTAATGAAGAAGGCCTTTATGTCTCTGAATATATCAAACTCTTGTCAGGAGTAAATAAATGACACATCAAAATGGCTGCATGTTAGATCAGTCGTGTCTGAAAGTTAGAATTTCTCTTTCTCTCAGCCTCACACCCTTTTTTCCCCATGTTTTCCCCCCAGATAATTCATACCTGCACATCTAGAGGAAGGACCAACTTAGGATCTGTATGCACACGCTTATTTTCTATTTCTTGGAAGAAAACACACTAGCCCTGAATTTAAGAGCATGCTCAGAAGTCATAATTGAGGAAAGAGCTAATTATTTGTTGAATGGAAATACACACGGGGAAGGGGGGGTGGAGGCAGAAGAGGGTATAAAGGGGGAGAAATGGTAATGGAAAAAAATGCAATAAAAAAACTATTAAAAAATAAATTTAAAAATAAAGGAACTACATAAAGGGCCCATTACTTTTAGACATGGAATTTATACTTGCTGGGATTTTCATGAATACAAATTCATTTGCTAAATACTTTCTGGTAAAAATATGGTTTGTTCTTTTTTGGTGCCAGGTCTGCCGTGTCAGTTCTTAAAGAGTAAGGCTTGGAACACCAGGAGACAGACGGAGTGAGCTGTCTCTTTAATCAGCAAGGCGCCCGGCGTGGCGGTGAAATGCAATACCAAAAAGTAAACGAAGAGCATCGTGTGAAAAAAAGCAGGTTTAAATTAATCTTGCTCTTCCAATTTGAAAACATGCTCATGGTTGTTAGTAACTGAGTTAAGACATTTAAATCATACATATACTTTTGTATCTTGACAGTGACCTTTTCGAAGTGTGCAGTGGGGATAAGAAGATGAGCACAGAGATGCTCCAGAAAGAGCATTGTAGGTAATTGAACATGAAATGTGTTGCAATCTGATAACATTAATAATATGCAATCGCTACTTTAAATCTAGTATGCAGTTCATTTGGCCAGGGTCTAACTAAAGCGCTCCAGAAATGTTAGCATGTGAGTCCTCTTGCAAACCTATAAGGTAAGCAGCTCTATTTTTGTGCATTTTGTGGTAGCTCCGTGTTAGTCATCTATTCTGTGGAACCGATTACTTCAAAACTCAGTAACTTCAAACAAGTATTTATTACCTCGCGCAGCGGCTGAGGGTCAGGAACTGCAGTGGCTGAGTGGAAAGGTCCTGGCTCAGGGTCTCCCATGAAGTGGTACTCAGGGTGTGGGCCCATGTCGCTGTCATCCAGAGGCCTGGCTGGGGTTGGCAGATCCACTTTTAAGGTGTCCAGCCCACCATGCTGGCAAGTTAGTTCAGGTGGTCGACAGGAAACCTCCATTCTCCCATCCGGCTACCTGAGCGTCTTCAGGACATGGCACCTGGCTTCCCCCAAAGCCAGATCCAAGAGAGAAAAGCGGCAGCCACGATGTCTTCCATGACCCAGCTTCTGAAGTCTCCCACCGCCATGTCCTCCATATTCTGTTCATTAGAAGCCGGTTGCCAAGTATGACCCAGGGGGGGAGGGAATTAGGCTCCACCTCTTGGAGGAGCCATAAAGAATCTGTGGACATATTTTAAAACCACCAAGACCCCCCATTGACGGGTGGGACCGTTGAGACTGATGGTGGCTCACAGTCGCCAAGCTATAGGGTGGCAGGCCATTTCATTCTCCTTCCGCAGTGCCATCCCCACATGAAGCAAAACAGAAACCCCACGTTCCTGAAGTCACTGCACACAAACCCCAAATCTGCCTCTTGAAAATGGCTGAGGTCTTCTAAAAGCAGGTGGCGGCTTCATGTTCGGAAATGAATGAAATAGACACTAGACTGGAAGGTAGGAGCTTGCTTTCCTCTCAGTCAGCTCCGTGACCTTGAGAAAATACCACTTGTCTCAGGGATGGCTTCCTTCTCTGTAAAACCAGAGAGGCCAACTGAGTGGTTCCCAAACGTGGTTGCTCATCACAGTCCTCTGGAGAACAAAACACCCGCTGGTCTGACATTAGGTCTACCCACTCACAGCCTCCAGGAACCTGCATCCCTGAAAAGGAGTCCGATGGACCGCTCTGCAGACGGCTCGTCCCGCTGGAGTAGGCCACTTCTGCTTCCCGCTCTAGCGTTACTTGAACTCCTTCCTTCCAACTGGGTGTGCCCAGGTAACTCCCTGGTTCTTGGTCCTCACTACCGTTGTAGGGGGTTTAAAAATCGAGATGCCTGGGGGTCCTCCCCAAGCAAAACAAATCAGACATTCTGGGATGGAGCCTGGGGGTCATTATGGCTTGTTGGTTTTCATCCGTATGTTTTAAAAGGATTGTGTTCGGCCTTGGTTGCATATTTGAATCATTGGGAGGTTTTAAAAAAGACCACTACCTGGACCGGTTAAAGCAGAATCTCGTGGGTGGAACCTACTAGCATCTGCGGTTTATGTTAAAGTTCCCAGGTACATGTAAAAGAGAGCTGCATGGACCTCTCTTTGCCCCATTTGAGATAATTCCAATGCTGCCGCACCCATAAAAGATTATTCAGAGGCAAAATTATTCAGAAATCCGAGATGCCACAGCATTCTAAGAAAGAAAAACACTTTCGAAGTGGAAGGCGTTAAAAGTTAAAAAACGGAAGTGAGTTCCATTTCTGGCAATACGGCAGACTAAATAACTTGCAAACCCTCCCATTATAAACCGTCTGCAAATTCTGGTCAAAATGCAATAAACACCCACGAAACGAGGGCAGAGCCCGGAAGGCAGGGTCCCCGGCGCAAGAAGCAAGAGGGGGATGGCAGTCAGAGTGGCCAGCGAGCACGTCGAGGTGGAGCTCGTCTGGGGCAGGTTTGCGGACCTTCAAAGTCTGAAGTTTGGGCCTCAAAATGGAAAAGAGGCTGTGGCTGGGGACCGCTAAAAATGCGGAGCCCTGACTGGTGTGGCTCGTGTGGTTGGGTGCCATCCTGCAAGGGGAGGGGTCACTGGTTTGATTCCCGATTGGGACACATGCCTGGGTTGCAAGTTCAGTCCCCTGTCTGGGCTCGTGGGAGAGGCAGCCGATCAATGTTTCTCGCTCACATCGATGTTTCTCCCATTGATGTTTCTTTCCTTCTCTTTCTCCCTCTCTGCCCCTTTCTCTAAAAATAAATAAATAAACTCTTAAAAAAATATATAAAATAATAGGGAGATGGAACTGAGATGCCCACATACAGTGGGAACCCTCCAAAGGATGAATCATTATAGAAATAATTCATTGGAAAAAAATCTCCCCAGTGGCAGAGGGAGACAAGAAAATTTAAGTGTCTTGGCATGAGTTAAAAGTGGAGAAAAAAGTCTTTGCTGAGAATTTGGGACTACAGCCCAGGCTTCATGTAAATTTGGGGCTGGAATTTACCCTACCTGTATGATCTAGGAGCCCCAAAGCTGAAAATGAATATAAAAAAGTACAGACCTAATATCAAACATGGTTAGTTACATGGTTACAATCCACCATATCCAAGACACAAGAGTCCCGGGAACCTCAGGCAATAGAACTATCAGACGGACTATGTACTAAGTGAACTAAAAGTGACTAGAGACATAAAAGAACATTTGAAACCATGGGAAAATAGCCTAACACTATGAAAAAAGGTAGGCACAAAAGAGAACTAAATAGAACTTGTAGAAATTACACATATCGTCATCGAAACGAAATGCTCAGTGGATGAGTTACAAAGCAGATTAGAAAGAGCTGAGGGAAACACCGCAAATGGATCTGAGGGAATCGCCCGGGAAGCAGCACAGAGAGACACAGTGAAGGGAAGTCTGTGAGAAAGGCTCAGAATAGGCTGCATAGAGGCAGAAGGGGCACTAGACACCTAATATGAGTGCCAGAAGGAGAGAATTGCAAAGAAGCAAGGAAGACAGGATGTATTGAGACAATGACCGAAAGTTTTCCAGACTTGAAGAAAAAACACCACGAATCCTGAAATTTTGCACGTACGATGAATCTTGAACCAGGTAAATGAGAACTTCATACCTGAACAGAGCATGGGAAGAATGCAGGGAGCCAAAGACAGAGGAAAATCTTAAAACAGAAAGAAACGGCAGATGATCTACCAAGGAATGACACTTAGACGGGCAGCAAGTGCCTCAGCAATAGAGAAACAAGAAGCCATGATATGGTAAAAAAAAAAAATTGCTGAGGGTACGAGAACTTTCCATCTAGAATTCCGCACCCAGAAAGATTCATCGTTTAAGGATGAGAGTGAAATAAGACAATTGTATATTCATGGAGAAAGCGTGTCAATCACAGAACCTCCCTGAAAGAATTACTAAAAGACAAGTTTTAAGGAAAAAGACTGGTACCTGGAAAAAAAAGGAACAGCATGCTAGAAACAAAGGTGAATAAATTGGTAAGCATGGGTAAAACTCAACAATGATTGCATAAAACTAAAATGACAGCAGTGCCCTGGTTGGGTTAGCTCCATTGGTTAGAGCATCGACCCGATACACCAAGGTTGCGGGTTCAATCCCTGGTTAGGGCAAGTACAAAAAGCAACCAATGAATGCATAAATAAGTGGAACAACAAACTGATGTTTCTCTCTCTCTCAAAAAAAAATTCTTAAATGAAAATAAAATGACAACAGTGATTAAATTTAGGGGTATCAGAACCAGGTGGGTCTAAAATAACATACAAAAGAGTGTGTAATTGAAGTCGGAGCATTCTTAGCTTACTGTATGCACTTAGCTTCCTGAGTGCCGGCCTGCGAACTTACTGTGAAGGCTGGTTGGGTCGAGGTTACAGGTGAAAAACTGTAATCACTAAGACAGTAGAAACAGAGCCTACAACTTCTAAATTAGTTAAAGAGGAAATGGAAACAGAAAAACTCTTGTAGCAGAGAAGAAAGCAAGTAAACAAAAAACTTAGAGAAAACAGGGTAAATATAAGGTGCAAAATGTGAAAGAAGACAAGTTGAGAAATGTCAGAAGTCAGTAGGTTAATAGGCTGTCTCACGCATCGCTAGTGGGGGAGAGTGGAAGAGCACTTTGGAACACAGTTTAGCATCAGGTTGTAACGTTTTACATTCATGTATCTTATGACCCAGTAATCACTCCAAAGAGGAAGTCTTGCCCACATGCAGCAGAAGAGAACAATGCTCCTAACAGCTCCGCTGGCCAAAGCAAAATATCGGAACAACTCAAACACCTGTGACAGGAGAATGGACAGACTCCAGCTGTGGCCTAGTCGCCCACGGAATAGTATGCAACTGTGAAAAGGGATGAAGTACCACCAGATGCAACCTTCTAGTTGAATCTTAACAATAGCACGTTAAGAATAAAGCCTCAGAAATTCTTCATAAAATGTTAAAACAAATGTGTGATAAAAATTTGATGGGAGTTTTTTAAAAAGCAAAAGAATAACAAATACAAGGCTGAGCCCTGGCTGGTGTGGCTCAGTGGACTGAGTGCTGGCCTGGGAACCAAAGGGTCGCAGGTTCGATTCCTAGTCAGGGCACATGCCTGGGTTTCGGGCCAGGTTCCCAGTTGAGGGTGTGCGAGAGGCAACAAATCAATGTATCTCTCGAACATTGATGTTTCTCTCCCTCCTCTTTCTCCCTCCCCTCTCTAAAAATAAGTAAATAAAATATTAAAAAAAAAATACAAGACCGAGATTGGTGGTTACTTCAGAGGCAGGCACAGATGGGGAGGAGCACAGGGTGGTTGCTACTGTTTCATCCTCTGGTTGAGTAGGGTTACAGGCATTCATACTATCAAAAAACACAATGAAATAAAACAAGGTCATGAATATACCCAGTGATGACATTATGTTTATGCCAGACATTCTGATTAATATATTCTTGTGCCCCTAAGTTCCATTAAAAATATCAGCAATCACATCAAGTGTAAATGGGCTAAACATACTAGTCAATGAAGGAAATAAATGAACAAGACCCAGCTGTGTGTTGTTCACAAGAGGCTCACCTAAAACTTAAAAGGACATAGTAAGGCTGAAAGGACCAGGATGAAGGAAGATACGCCAGGCAAACGCTCACTAGAAGTTGGAGTGGTTTTATTGATAGCAGGTAAAGTTGACTTGAGAGCAAAAAGCACCGGGCTTAAAGGTCATCTGTGCACATGCTGAAGAAACAGTTCCCTCAGAAAACATAGTATAGCCAAGCTTATATATACCTAATAACACAGCCTCAAAACACATAAAGCAAAAAGAGAAATAAAGTGTAAACAATGAGAAAAGAGCAGAGTCATAGATTTTAACAGCCCTTTTCGATGTACCTCATCCATACTTTAGAAATAATTTCCTCTCTAGGAACGTTTGAGAGATTTAGAGGAGAAATTGGCACATTCAGTTATATAAGAAGATTTTTATGTAGCACTATTATAAAAAGTGATAGACTAAGCAGACAAAACATTAGTGAGGCTACAGAAAATTTGGGTGCCGTAATTAATGAACTTGGTTTAACAGACCCAAATAGGATGCTACACTTAATAGTTAAAGCCTACACATTCTTTTCAAAACCACATGGGATATTTATGAAAAATGACCATTTATTGAAGTAAGATTCCACAAATAACAAAGGACCTGCTTCATGCAGATTACCTTCTCTGGCCTGAATTCAGTTAAGTTAGACATAAATAATAAAAATCAAAACAAAAAACTTATGTTTAGAAATGTAAAAAAACAAAACAAAAAAACACATGTAGTGAGCCAAAGAAGAAATCCTATTTGAAATCTAAGTATTCTTTGCCTGGGATAACAGAAATTCTATATATCTTGTGTTATGTAGTTTGAGTGGTACCCAGAGTGAAATCTGTAGCCTTAAATGCTAAAAAGAGAGAGAAAGAGAGGGAAGTCTGAAAATTAATTACTTTAACCACCAGTTCAAGAAATTTTTTAAAAGGCAACAAAATAAACCCAAAGAGAGAAGAAAATAATATGCAATATGTATTAATAACACACCATGTATCT